>JAQIWA010003332.1:0-10753 GCA_034693305.1 Eueremaeus valkanovi | reverse complement strand
TCTGTGACTGAAATCAAAAGTAGAGTCAATGCAATCAAAAGCCATAATTGAGTTTGAAATGCACTGAAGAATTGGAAGTCATTGTCGTTCTGATTGTCATTAATGAATCCGCTCATCACTGCTATTGTTACGATGATTGAATTGTGCATGTTACTCTTAGGTGAAAATTATCAAGATTATTCTTATTCTTTAGAAATTTATTCTTATATTTATTTTATAATTCTTTTATCATTTATTCTTTAAATATTATAAAAGTTTTTAATCTCTTATTACTTCAATTAATATTTAATTTCAAGGTTTTTCTTGACAATTATTATTATATACTCTATTATTATATAATTGTATTCAATAATCGTTTGTAAGGATGTGCCGGGTCCTAACATATTTCCCTAAAAAAGTATAATTTGCCTTTAAATAGATTCAATACCAAATTAGCAAGACAATATAGATTAAAACTATTAGACTGCTGTTTTAGAATAATTAGTACCTTGATCAAATTAGATAGTATTTAAATAATTCTTAGTCAGTATACCCTCCCTGTCCTACTCTGCACATCCAGGGTTATTCAAAAATATGTAATGTTTTGCAAGTTTTTTAATATTGTATTTATTCTGGTTTTAGATATCTTTGAGTAAAGTTTAACTGTTTTTAATATTCAATTTATAATAATTATTATAATATTTCACTATATTTTATAATAAAAAGTTTTAAAATTTTTAATAAGTTTTTTAACCTCGTTTAAAATCTGAGCGCAAACACACACACACACACACACACATCAACACATCCATAAATATATATTCCGGATTCTGGGATTAAAGAATATTCTGGGCCGGACTAATATAACACTTGGTGGAGGTCAGTGACTGGACTTCAGCCTATCGCTGCCTTGCACACCCTACATTTCCGTCCTATAGGTAAGTGGTATTTTAATGGCCTATTCACAAGACTTTTTCTCGGAGAAATTACCCCAATCTCGAGGGGGGGACGGGTCAGAGTCAGACTCTGATCCATTTTTTGAAGGTATAGATCTAAATGACCCACAGAATGGATCTGAAAACATTCCTCTTATCAGACCCTCACAAAACGATGGTCAAACCAATACTAAATCAACCACTTTCGGGGTTCCAACTATCAAGCCTACTGTAGTTAAATGGTTGGAAATTTATCCCCAAATACCCGATAGTTTTATACAATCTATGTTTGATAATTATAAATTGGATTCAGCGAATGAAGAGCTAAGCTGGCTCAAATTGTATGATTTGCTAAGCATTGAGGAGTTAAAAACAATTCATAACAAATATTCGTTTAATAAGACCTTAAATATTGACTTAAGTGACTCTAGTAATGACCGCAATAACGACCACTTGATTGACCTAAACTGTAATGACTTATTGACCCCAACTTTTGCGTCTCCTACTACTGTTGTTAACTCAATAGAGAGCTCTATCTATAGCCCTAATGTGCGCTTCGCTACTATTAACAGAACTTCTAAGCTTTCCCATGCATTCAGTACAGCGACCGCACCCAGAGCTCAAACCAATGCCTATATAACCATTCCTATGACAAGCACTGCGACATTTTCACTGACACATAATACTTATGCCGCAAACAATTACTTTTCTAATTATGCCAATCAGAGCACAAACAGTGCTATGCATTACACTTCTACACAACAGTTGCCGTGCACTAATTATCAATACAACGCTTATCAAAGTCAATGCAATCGGCGTATGAGTAATACTAATACAGTTTACTCTACATTAAGGCAACCCATACCTGCAGTAAACATGTCTGTACAGTCTGCACCCGCTACCAGTGCGCAAAGCTTTAGACGTTACGTCACTCGCATTCCCTATACAACTGTCAATACATTGACTTATTCTGGATTTCCCAGAAATACCAGAACATATTCCAATTACTCGCGTAACCCTAGATCTAATACCCAAAATATAAATGTCAACCCTACCTATCGCTATAGACCTCAGACTACTCGTAACACAAGCAATACTAACCCTGGTGATCAACTCATAGACGCTTTAGAGAACCTATCCTTGAATGCGCAATCAATTCATAAACCACCCATGCTTACTTATGAATCCGATCCGAAAATTTGGTTACGTAAGTACGAAAAATCAGCTGTTTTGAACGGCTGGAAAGATTGCCATAAGGTAAGGAATTTTGCGAAATATGTGACTGAGGATGTGATCTGTTGGATCGCAGATACTTTCCCAACCCTGGACAATATAACCTGGGATACATTTAGATATGAATTCTTGAATGAGTTTAAGGCCAAGGATAAGGGCATAACTAACAGGATTAAATTGAACAATCTGAGACAAGATGACAAAGAATCAGTTCGGGGTTATATTAGAAGAGGATTAGACCTCATTGACTCAGTGAACGAGAATATGAGCCCAAATGAAAAGATAGAGATATTGACTTTTGGTCTTAAAAATAAGATAAGAAATAAAATCTTGAATGTGGGAATTTGGTCTCTAATGGGGGGTCTGGCCCAATTCAAACAGATGGCTGTAAATGCCGAGGATTTTTTGGAAATGAATCGGCTCATTGATAGTCCAGACTTAAGGAAAGGTACTAATGAAGCTTTCAATTCGGGCAAAAAACCATTTAATTATAAGAATTTGAAATTCCAGAATAAAAGCAAAACATTTCCAAAACAGCGCTTTAATGCTTCAAATGATAGAATGCAGGCAAACCCACACGAAAACAATAGTGAATATAAGCCGAGTAATGAATTTCGCTATCAGTGTTTTGGATGTGGGTCATTTGACCACAAAATAGCTAATTGTCCATTCAATCAAAGAGACCGATATATTGTAAACAAAATCGAGAATTCAGCTGAAAATAGCAAACAAATGAGTTTGAACCGCTCTCATATCCCAAATAAGAGTGGTCAGTTTAATAACAAGACTTATAGTAATGTGAGATTCGAGTCAGAACAAAGATACCCTCCAAATAAAAGCATTAGCAATAACAATACTAAAGGATGGCAAAAAGGTGGCCAAGGGGGTTATGGTCGGACCTACCCTATCAATTATAGTAATAATTCCAATCAAAGCAATCAGAACCAGATAAGTGACACATTCCAATCCGAAAATAGAAATGTTCGCCAATTTAGATCTTCAAAGATCCAAGGGCAAAATAGTCAGAATGACCCTGCTCAGAGCATTTCAGGGTAAAACAACACTGTTCATACAAATGAACATATTCAAAGCGGTCAGCCAATCCCAGGCCCAAGCTCTGATACCGTCCCGAAAGAAGTGATGTCAATACAAAATTTAAACTCAATGTCGGGTCTCTCAGGGGTGAGACCCGATCACAACTAAATATAACCTCTCCTGACCCTTATATTATTCCGTTTGATTTGAACAGTACAGGAGACTTATTATATATTACTATATGTGTTGAAGACGTTTATATTCAAGCCTGTGTTGATTCGGCCTCAAATCAAACGGCAATCAGCAAAGAGACCGCAGATTTTTTCAATTATTCGATAAGAAATTCAGAAATTAAATGCAAATCAGTTACTGGTCAGGAATTTCAGCCTTTAGGTGAAACTACAATTACTTTTAAAATAGGCGTGACTGAAATCACATTAGATGTGCTAGTATGTGATAATTTTGATGACGAGGCTTTGCTCGGATCAGATTTCCATAAAATAGCCCAGTTACAAATTGATTATTTGACCCGAACAGTGACAGTACAGAACCGATCCAATACTATTCAAGAGCGCATAAATGACGCAAAATTATATAAAAAGATTAAGAAATTATCATTTAAAGCGCAAAATAATGAGGTAATTCCACCCAGTTCCTATAAATTGATCGATATTAAAGCTGAATCAAATATATCGAATATGTGTGAAATTGAACCAGCACATAATTTAGAGACAAAACACCAGTTATTGATAGCTAATTCGCTTTATTTTCCCGAAGATCAAAAAAGTCAGAAAGTGTTAGTCGCGAATGTCACCCCTTTCAAACAGTATATTGCCAAAAATCAAATCATAGGTTATCAAGGCCAAAACTGTAACAATAATATTTATATTCAGCCCAGTATAGAGATCAATCAAAATTCAATCAAAAAATCAGTAATTATTAATAAAAATACAAATATTATAAGACCAAATAATCAGGATTCAATTATTACAAGAAAACAAGAAGTTATTCGAAAAATAGAACAAGAATTTAAAAAAGATAAACAAAAGATTAATTCGAAAAAATTAGAGTTTATTATAAATGAAAAATTAACAAATGAACAGAAAAATGAGTTGAATGCACTATTATTGCAATATAATACACAGTTCAGTAAGCATTCGTTAGATCTAGGTCATTGTGACGTAATTAAACACAGAATAGAAACAGAGAATAAAATAATAAATATTCCGAACTATAGGCTATCAAATATTGAGAAAGAATATATTCGACGTCAAATACAAGAATTCATTAAAGCCGGAATAGTTAAAGAGTCGAACAGTCCATATAATAGCCCTGTTCTATTGTGCCCAAAACCTGATGGCGTTAGGCTTGTATTGGATTACAGAAAATTAAATTCTATTACTAAAACTGATATTTTTCCTATACCGCCGGTAAAGAATGTCCTTGCTGCTCTGAGTGGCGCCAAATATTTCGCTAAAATTGACCTTACAAACAGTTTCTTTCAAGTAGCCCTTGACCAGGAATCTCAAGCTAAAACCGCTTTTAGTACAGATATCGGCCACTATCAGTTCACAGTATTGGCACAGGGGCTAAAAAACTCCCCTTCATGCTTCTCTCGCACTATAAATACAGTTATGTCTGGTTTGGAATGGAGAGTAGTTATTACTTATGTAGATGATTGTATAGTCTTTGGCCGTACTTTTGAAGAATTCATGAATAGGTTAAGAATTGTATTCGAAAGATTTAAGAAATATAATTTGAAAATTAAAGCCTCAAAATGTGAATTTGCTATGAATGAGCTTAAATTTTTAGGCTTCAGAGTAGGTGAAGAAGGGATAGCACTGGATGAGAGTAAGGTAGCGGCCATTACAAAAATGCCAGAACCCAAAAATGTTAAAGAATTGCAATCCTTTTTAGGACACGTAAATTTTAATCGCGATCATATCAAAGATTGTAGTATTATAGCCAGACCTTTATATCAATTGGTGAGTAAAAATAATAAATTCACCTGGAGTATAGAACAGAAAGTAGCCTTTGAGAATTTGAAAACAGCACTGTCTGAGGCTCCGATACTCTGTCATTTCGATGACAATTTAGAAATAATAGTTAAAACCGATGCGAGCTATTATGGTGTCGGCGGGGCTTTAGTTCAAATTGATCAGCACAGGAAGGAAAGGGTTATTGCCTATGTTAGTAAAACACTTACAGGCTATCAGAAGAATTGGCCGATTTCAGACAAAGAATATTTTGCTGTATATTTTTGTATTACAGAGTTCCGACCCTATTTGGTAGGCCGTAAGTTCAAATTAGTAACAGACCACTCAAGCATTTGTTGGATTCGCAATACCTCGAAAGTAAATAGCCGGTTATTCCGGTGGACACAATATCTAACCGATTTTGAATTTGAAATCGTGTATAAGTCCCCGAAACACACTTGCCAGGCTGATTGTTTGAGCCGACTACCGATTGATAACACAAAAACAGACTATGATGACCCGGAGTTGGGCTTCAAAATATTTAAATGTAAAAAAATGGACAGTAAATCAATGTGTATAGAGCAAAGGATTGATTCAGAAATAAGATCTGTCATACATAGTATAGAGAATGGCCATGAAAGAGGTTCAGACTTGTTAATTGGTGTCAATGATAAAATTCTGTATAAATTGATTACAATAGACGGACAGGACTATTATACTATATACTTACCGCAAAAATTTAGAGAAAGCATTGTGAAAGAATATCATTCTAGTCCATTATCTGGGCACTTTGCTTTTAATATAACGTATGACAAAATAAGGAAAAAATATTACTGGCCATCAATGGCAACAGAGATAAGAGACTATGTGCAGCAATGCCATGAATGCCAATTAAACAAAATTAATAGACGACAGAAAGTAGGTTACTGTGAACTGTTAGAGGTTAGCAGGCCATTCGCAAGGGTAGAAATAGATATTATCGGTCCAATGGATATAACACCAAGGGGTAATAGATACATAGTAGCTGCAATCGATTGCTTCACTAAATGGGTTGAATTGAGGGCTATTCCTAAACAAGACAGTTATAATATTTCTAAATTTATTTATGAAGACATTATCACAAGGCACTCCCCACCCTTAGTGTTACAATCTGACCGAGGTAGTGTCTTTTTAGGTGAGATAGTGAATGCAATTGTGTCATGTCATCCACCCACTATACAAAAGTACACTTCAGGTTATAATCCTCAGTGCCAGGGTCAGATTGAGCGAACGAATGCATCCATTAAAGAGTACTTAAGAACGAACTGTTATGGGGAAGACCAAGACTGGGATTTGTTGACCCCTTCCTGTAGGTTTAGTTTAAATACTAAAATCAATTCTACTACAAATAAAATTCCGTTTGAAATGATTTATAATCGGTTACCCTACACGTATTTAGACATAGAATTAGGCTATTCACAAAAAACAGACCAGAGTAAATATTTATTCAATGAACGAACGAAAAATAAATATGAAAAAGAAATCCAAAAAGTAAAGAAACGAATAAAAGAAAAGCAGATAAGAGTAGCGAAAGAATATAATGATAAACACATGCAACCAATATATCTCATTGGTGACTTAGTTATGCTCAAAAATCGACAAATTGACCCTACCAAACATAGAGCCCTTCAGGCAAAATATTCCGGTCCTTATTTTATAATTATGAAATGCGGAAAAAATGTTTATATAATTCAGGATGTTTTAAGGCCAGAGGTGCACAAGAAGGTAAATGTAAGACTTATTGAGTTATATTATTCTAAAAATTATGACTTTTTGACATCTCACCCATTGCCCGAACAATACTTAGCTGACATTAATTCTCTAAAATTAGAGACGATTTCAGACTCAGAAGAGGATGACATAGAATCCGATTCGGACACTGAAATTGATTTAGATTATAATCGAGAAAGTGACCCAGTACATATAGAACAGGATGAGACTGACAGTGAAATTAATGAACAAGATCAAAATGTATTGAATGAGCCGGAGCTGACCGGAGGAATTGATCTTGGTCCAAGTAATACAGACAATAATATTGATAATCAGACAGAGAAGAGAGCCAGATCAATTGATAAGCCTTATGTAACAAGAGTTGGTCGACCGGTCAGAAAACCCCAAAGATATGATCAGTACTTGTTATATAATCAAAATTAGAGCTTAAGTTTAAATTAAAAAGTTTGAATTGTGAGCACTATTTATATTAATTTTAATTAAATTCTTAAAATTAGTTTTATTATAGATTAGCAGTTATGGCCTTTATTTCAGCTCTATATTAGAGCAAGGTCAAACTTTTTTATTTTTTAGAATATATTCGATAAAATATAAAATTTACAAATAATATGAATAAGATTAAAGGAAAGTTATTTAAATGTATTTTATGATAACCCGGGTTAGTTCGAATAGTTTGAAATATAATTTTTATTTTTTAAGATTTAATAGAGAATAATTGAGAAGTTTTGTGAAATTTAATATTTCAAAAAACAATGGAAAAAATAGTGATAGACTAAATGTATTTTGATTGAGTTATATATGTTTTTTGTAATGAATACTTTAAGGCGCCCCTGTATTCAAAAAGGTATATATTTCTTAATCGATATATTAATTTGCACATGTTTTGGAAAATTTTATTATTTTACTGAAATATTAATAAATTGATGTAAATTTAATACTATTGTTATGAATTATATTAATTCAACCCAATCAAATGTTAACACATAACTTGACATACTTTTTAAAGACAAACAAGTAATTTAATATATGTTCGAGAAAATTCTAAAATATTTATAGTTGTGCTCACATTTCAATCAGTACTATATTTATTTATAATATATTTTCTTTTCTATTCATTTTATAATTATTTTTAAAAGCATACAGTTTATCAATAATAATGAAAACTTTAAAATATTTTATAATTTTATTATTATTTGTTTATACAAATGTCTTCTCTGCCCTAATATCTCCTCTACAAAACCAAACATATTTACTGACAACTGGATCACATGGCTTACGAATCACTCGTTTCGGCCATGCCTTTATTTACTCCGGCTACTTTTCCCATCTGATCAAGCTAAATTTTCCGTCTATACTTTCCACAACACTTAAAATACCACAGTTCTCTTTGAATTGCAAATACGATACCAACTCTGACTTATCACAAATATGCACTCGTTATAACCAACTAATTAATCTGACACTGGATGCAAGCCATGGTTTTCATGATCTAATGAAAGAAAAGTTTGATGATCTGCTGAAACAACAGATTGCACATTCCTGGATGACCAGACGCAAGCGATCTATTCTGCCACCGGTTGGGGATGCTCTCGGCTATTTGTTTGGCACCAGTACCAAAACGGACCACAATGAGCTCAAAGATAAGTACAGTTTGTTACTTGAAAAAGTTAAGATCGAAGGCGATAAGACCGCATTGCTTAAGAAAGAGCTCATTGGTCTAACCGATATAGTTTATAAGCGAAGCTAAAAAGTAAACGAGGCATTTGGCCAAATCTCAAATCACATCAATTACTTAGAGAAAAAGATTGATGAAAATATAAAATTAGTATTAAATGCGACATATATTTGGTTTCAACAGCGAGACCTGACCACAAAACTAAATGAAATGATAATTAGCGCTTTAATAGAGTTATATAATTTGTCACTTTATGGCTATACTGTTGAAGACCTCGAAGAGGCAATGATACAAATGAGACGGGGTTTGTTACCATCAAACCTCATCTCACCAGAAATCTTGAGAGGAATACTAAGAAAAGTAGAGGAAAGTGTTGCACCACTATATAAGTTAGGTATTGAGAGCGAAAATCTAGATTTTTACTATATTTTACCCTTGGTCCGTTTTTGGGTGCAGAGTGATGGTATTCTTCTCAGGCTATCTGTCCCGTTACAAACAATTAATACAAATACAGAATTTCAAATTCTAAAACCTATTAGTAGTCCCGTTCCATGCAGTGAACAGTATTGTAAATGGAAAGATAGACTAAATTCTAGTGATAATTTCATCACTCTATCACTAACATCAAATTGCTGGCTAGCTGACAGCAATAATATGCAAATATTCGGTGAAATTGACCTGTCTACCCTCTCCTGTATCACGATATCTGGCAATAATCTTTGCTATTCCATGGATAGGTCATTAATTCAAACAGTGAGTGTATGCACTAAATCACTCTGGGAATGGGACAATAATAGAGTCCGAATATATTGTCAATTTCAACTCTCCATTAAAGATCAATATAATCCTATCAGAATGTCCGAGAATAGTTGGATTTTGCACCGGGAGGTTATCAAAAGTTATGATATAATATGTGAAAATATGGGGCCTAGATCTGGAGCTAAGAGTAGATTATTAAGTGAATGGGCAGAAGAAGTGATAGTGGATTCCAATTGTTATTTGCATACAGATACACACACGTTATACGGTCCATTAAAAGAGCGTGACTCACGCATGGACACTGTATTATCAACTGCGCCTATATTTATATTCGATAAAAAATATTTAAAACCAAATGTAGAAACCAATAGACCTGATAACCATTACACAAAATCACCGGAAATACAGAAACTTAATACAGAAAAACTAAAAAATTATCTTCAATTAGACCCAAAAGCCACAACTTCAGCCATGGATTTATTATACGATTATTCCCAAAAAGTTAGCATTCGTTTAAACTCAATAGAAAAAATGAGTAAAAATACAATTAATATTATTACCTGGCAGAGTTCATTGAACTCTGTGACAAAAATTTTCGTATTCTTATCTCTAGCCTTCACCACTATCACTCTTCTTAGACTCGGGCATAATATATTTGGTTTAACAGCTATCATATTAACACAGAATGACCAGGTTATAGCTGATTTAATTGAATCGGAGGGACAGGTAAATTTTGGGGAACACTTTGTCGAAAATCCTTTTAATAGTTATATTAATTTAATTCTTTTAATCACAAGTATAACTCTATTCATTGCTATTTATAAATTCAAGTACTTTCGGACACTCAATCACTCAGAACATTATGGTATTGTTGAAAATAACGAAATGTCAAATAATTTTATTATAATTTCTTTCAATTATATTAATAAAATGTGTTTCAAGCCATTCATTAGAGAAATAGTGCTACAAATACCTATCACTGTATTGGATGGGAGTCAAGAGTTCGGACACCTCACAATCAATGGCGGACTAAGAAAATGGCAATTATGTCTAAAAGACGAGAATACGGTTTTCAGACTGCTTTCACCTATAAAGTTGAGCATTGATACGCAGACAGGATTTGAAAGTAGCCGAGAGCAAACTATTACATTTCCGGTTAAAAGTTTGATTTGGCTGGATGGAGGTGAACCCAAGGATATGAATGGAACAAATACTTATGGGGATTGTGTTCTCACACTTAAAAGAGAGAGGTCAGGTGTTCGCACCCATCAAATTTAAATTAATTAATGATAATTTAAGATTTTTAAGATTTCGGTTATTTTGTATTCTGTTTTCAATACAATATTAATATTATTTTAACTTTTAATTAAATATTCTATTACTTATAAAGT
>JAQIWA010003331.1:0-10753 GCA_034693305.1 Eueremaeus valkanovi | reverse complement strand
TAACATATCCTTAAATATATTCAATTGTTAAGAATTTTTGATGAAATATATGAAAATAAATAATTTAAAGAATATTCTGTTTGTATTAATTATTATTTATTGAATAAAATTTTCTGAATTAATAAAAATGGAGATAAGATCAAATGCAAACGAATAAGACTTTGTCTATATTTGAGATATAATTGATATTTGTTTGGAAAATACAATTCAAGTGAACAAACGGAATGTTAAACTGACTGTCTGTCTGTCGACTCGGCTTTTCTCTGTGAACACAACTCACGGAAAATGCGATCACATTTAGT
Organism: Eueremaeus valkanovi; assembly: GCA_034693305.1. Classification (NCBI taxonomy): domain Eukaryota; kingdom Metazoa; phylum Arthropoda; class Arachnida; order Sarcoptiformes; family Eremaeidae; genus Eueremaeus; species Eueremaeus valkanovi. The sequence goes on along the minus strand of JAQIWA010003331.1, from coordinate 10,451 downwards.
AGAAATTTGGCTAATATTGGTTTTATGGCTAACAGAGCACTCAGTTATTTTAAATTGAGTTTGTGGTCAATTCAGACATGGCTTGGATGACAGCCTGTAATCACAAATAGAGTTCAAACCAAACATTTGCCGAATCGTCGAAATTGGTATAACTGGTCACGAATTTATAGAGAGCTTAATTCAAAGTATGCACCAAGCTACTGTATTACCAGGCTGCAATTTTCAATCGTTAACTTTGAACTTCAAAAATATATTTATATGAATACAAAATTAGAGTTCATTATAGTTTAGAAGATAAGAGTCGATTAGATTACATGAAATTCCAAAAAAAATTAATTCCATATAAAAAGTTAATTTAATGGAAAAAATTCTAATTAAAAAAGTCTTATCTCTCGTATATTTAATTTTGTAATTAAGGATAAAATTTCATTTTTTCTAATTTTTTCCTAAAAATAATAATAATTTTCAGAATTCAATTTGACTCCAATTAAAAAAATAAAAGCACTTTCCTGAGGGACCAGAAATAGGCTAACTATATAGCTAGGTAAATTCAAAATATGTATATAAAAGATCAAGATTTTCAACATTTATGGCAACATATTTGTAGTATTAATGTTCTTTCAAAGATATTTTTGAATAGATTTTTGTTTTTTATGAAAAAAATATAATAAAATTTGATGACAACAGAGACGACATGTGAATGAATGAATGAATTTATAAAATAGGAATTTTTGCTCTCAAATCGATTTTGAATAAATGTTCACAACTTTTAGATATAAAGAGCTGAGAAATAACCTGTCAGTCAATCCGTTTTTTGTGAACTACTATTTTTTGAATATATAAATCATTTTATATGAATCCGAAAGAGTTTGTCTCCAAATGAGTTGCACTTTATATGAGCTCTTCTGTGTTGACATATACGACGACCTTATATTGTCTGCCATTATCATCAGTATTGGCTCATTAACTAGCGTTCAATTTTCATATAAACTCGAATTCTTCCGCAAAACTCTGAACTTTCGTATAATAGACGTATATTTATTCAGTAGTGAAGAGCAGAACAGAACTGATCCGAAAAGTGCACTAAAATTCTGTGAGAATCTCAAAGACTTAGAGAATTAACAGTCGTTTCTGCAGTGGTTTAAACAGTGCTCTGCTATTAGATAATGATATTGTGATAAATGAGAAACAGTTTAGTTGTGCACTCATTTGCATTATCATCCATACTGGAGTGGATCGCACAGTCCTTTTCCGCGTGGTCTGGGTTTACATGCAGTTGCAGAACAGAGATTCTGAACACAAATTTTTTCCATAAAATATGAGAAGCAGTTATAAAAGTTGGCAGAAAATAATTTAACTTAAATATGAATAACATATTCCTATTCTGTATTGTTTTTTGTTTGGATTTATAGCTGTTTTTACTCAAACCAAATGATAAATACAATGAAAATAACTTTATTAAACCTAATGGCAATTAAGTTAATGATAAGATATTATCTAATCTATGATAGCTATGAAATATTATTGGCATAGAGTCAAAAATAGTGAGGGCATTGACTTTGAAGGCACAAATATCCAGATCCATTGATGACATATACACTGAGTTCCTATCCATTATATTTCTATTGTCGTATGCTTTCTGTCTTCCTTTGTTTGAATGTCACTTTCACTGTCTCTCATATTAATAGTAGACTCGAATCACAGAGTAATTAATTTTCTTATATTTTTTCACTATCTGTTCGCAGAAGAGAAATGCGAAAACATATCATTAGTATTCGCATTATATTTAGACAATTATTTCAGAGATGGCCCACACTATACAAACTATACAATTTATTCTAGCAACTTAGACTCGATGTCCATAAAAATCACGTTGGATTCTCTCTATTTTTCAAATAATAGACTGTCCTAGATTATTTTGAAATTCTAGAGAAAATCATTGGCATTTCTAAATATCATATTTTGATTTCAAGCGAATATTTCTGATATTCAATGTATAAATAATTTTCTATAAGTTTTATAAATTCTATTGAAGAATATTCTATACGATAACTTATCTTGGTCTTATAATATCTGGTTACTGAACAACAAGAAAATGAGTTAGTGTTTATTCCCTTGGGCATAATCCTATGGCCATCAGTAAGAGATTCTTTTCAAATTCAGTTCTGGTGATTCAGATAATATGTGTGGAACTTAAGTGACATTCTCTTTGCCTCCAAAATCATGTCATATTAATTAAATTAATGGTATTATTGATCTGAACTGAGCTAAAACACAACATTACAGTAGAGGAGCAAAAATGCATTTTAATGGTCAGCTCATTATCGCTCATAAATCATATATACATTTATAATAAGTATTTATAGAAAAATACTTAAGTCTTAAGCACTTATTCAGTATTAAATGGAAGTAAACTTCTTAGAGATCATTATAATAACAGAATATATTATCAATTCATTAACGATAATAAACGAAAGAATAAATAAAATGAGAGAACTTTTGGCAAAATTCGTGAAATATGTTTGAATACATGATTGAACTAAAAAGCATTACTTAAGGCAATACTGATATCGATATTCTGATGATTCAGATGTGTCGAAGAGATCAATGAATAGAATATAAAACAGAATCCGATTGCGTGACACTCAGTAACGCAAATATATAAAAAAGTTTTAATGAGAGCGAACACGAAATATGCAAAAAATATTATATAAAGTAAATGCATTTTAGCCCCAAATATATCGCTTTCCTTTATGGGTAAGTAATTCCTGTCCTAATCATTAATAGCTTTATTTCTCTCAATGGACGCCAAACTACTGATCGATATATAGTTTTATATAATTATGAAATGGAATATAATTAACAAAATTAGACAAAAATATTGGTTTTAATACAAGTTTAAGACTAATATATAGTATTGAATCAGTTTTGTGTTAATATTCAATTCGGGTGCAATAAACTAACCCTAAAATTATATTCAACCCAATTCATACCCAAACTAATTAGCTCAAGGATAACTTATGGTAATATGGATTATTACCTGTATCCATTTTAATGACAATGCATTTAAATCATATAAATTAAATATGAGTGTAATGTGAGTCCAATTTCAAACTGAGTTTAGTTTTACATTTGGCCCAAATATGTTTATTATTTGAATTTGAATATAAATACCGTTTAATAGCAAACATGCAATGAATGTCAATCGAAAGACAACTATTTCTGTTCTCAACAGATATCAGAGTATTATTATTAAAGCCTTTTCATCTAAAATATTATTTTTCAAAGATTTCTATTCTTTATCAATGCTGTCCATCACTGTGTGTATAGATTTATGATACAAGTGATGATTGAATTTTTTCAATAGAAAAACTGCAAAGTTTTACAATAAAAATATATATTTGAGGAAAAATTAAGTTTCGGTATAAGAACTAATCAATCATTTCTTTGCCTGACTGTGAGTATCAAAATAAATGCTTACTTAAAAACAAAATGTAATCAGAGAAGAAAATCTGAACAGTGCAGATCTGACTCATGGTATTTGAATTTTGCCGAAACTTTCAAAATTATTAATAAAACAAACGAATGAAATGATTATATAATTGGCTCAAAGAATGAGTTCTTATAAATATTTCTAAATATTAATCCGTATATCCATAGCAACTATTCTATACTATTTAAGTCCAAGGACTGTTTGACTCTAAGAGTGAAGAGGGGGAGGGAGGGAGGGAGGGTGAGAGAGAGAGAGAGAGAGAGAGAGAGAGAGAGAGAGAGAGAGAGCAGAGATATAGTGATATCTGTGAGAAAATATAGTATAAGAGAAATGGAATTGAATTGAAATGATGGCCAAAAATAGTGAACTGAATGCGGAAAAGACAGCAAAGAAGCAAAAAAAGGGATTCAGTTGTGATCGATAAGAGCATAAATACTATGACTTTCAAAGCTGACATCAAAGTAGGGATGAATACTATAACAGTGCAACAACAGGGCAGGGATTTTAGTCATATTCATTGAGTACGGGTTCATAAATGGGTTATTTTTTAAGTTTTACTAAAATTATGAACTCATCTGAAAAGATACACAAAATTCCTGACTTCTGAGATGTTCTGATTATCTCCGAGCTAACAGCAGAAGATATCTTGGTTATATCATTCCTTGTTCACCCCTATATATAAAACTAAATTCCTTACCCATAGAACTAAAGGTCAGTTTTTTTCATGAGATAAAAAATATATTCTGGCCTTCGGTGTAAGGATTTTGATGTAAAGACGAATTCACATCTATTGGCATAAATTTCTGTTTTTTCCAAAAGTGATTTTCTTAAGGAATAAAATGAGCCATAAAATGGATTTTACCATAAACTGAATTATTTTATTAAATATTTTATTAAAGCAAAATATTAATGGTTTGTATCGTTATATTCAAGAATACGTTTGAGTTTTAAGTTAAAACTTTTAACTCCAGAAAAAAAATTTGTGCACAAGTATTGAATAATAATGGATTGAAAGAGGGAATGGCACTCATTAAATCTATATGACAGACTTTTGCCCCTGATTACACAATACTGGTACACATTATTTGCAATACGAGATACACTTTATTAGATGGTTTGGTTTGGTATGTGTGCACAGGCACTGGACTACTGCTTATTGTGATTCAGGACACTGTTATCCCAGAAATGGTTGGTCTCGTCTCACATAATAATAGCCGTCTAAATGAAGTTATAGATACGAATGGCTTAAAGAAGTCTTATTTTTACGACTGAAACAACATTTCTATTGCAGTCAAAGCACAGGACGAGAGGCAGAGAAAGAGGAAAAAACTTTACTCGAGTTTACATTATTTTATTGCGAATACACTTATCTCTTACGTAAAGAAAAGTATAGAAAAAGAAACTTCTAATACAAGTAAACTAAAAAAAAGTTCTGAAACTATTTTTTTCTTATTCTCGACTTCTCTTCTTGTCTTCCGTTTTCTTGACATTTCATTTGTATTATTTGAATAATTTTTGTGCAAAAAAATATATGGATTTTCTTCTTTCATATGTCAAGTACTACAAAGTAGGCAAAAGTTTTTCTTCTCGTCTCATATTTTTTTCTCTTTCAACTTTGGATTTATTTGATCGAGTATTACATTCATGCAGTCAATGACACAAATGACATATATTTAGCGCCGAATATCTATTATATGATATTTTGTTGGCTATGTCTGACATTTTTTCTCTCTCTTTAAAATTTCTCTGTATTTCTATTTTTATGTTGAATTGATTCGTATGTGAATTGTGTCGAAAAATATAATTTTATTGTCTAATACGCCGTCAGTTCAGATACACTATGTCATCGATATTGTAGTGAACGTCGATTCAACACAATTTTTTGGGGTTTTATTATTAAAAATAATTTTAATAAAGATGTCTCAAAAAAATAAGTAAAATATATTTCATTAGATATGAGTTTAAATTTAACAAAATTAGATTTTTATGCAAATCCACATAAAATTCTTTCCAACTTAGTTAACAACAAAATTGCATAATTAGATTAGACTCGAGTATTATAAGTACATGTGCGCTACTCTATGTGCTCTCAAGTATTCAATTTACAGCAGAAATATATTTCTACTGTATATGTAAAGTACCAGAGATTTAGGAAATATATATATAACTGTAAATGATATGCAAAGAAGTGATTTCAGAATCTGTGCTCATATTCTCAGCACTTCATGAGACGAAAGACCAGAAAATGAGTACTCATTTAAATTTATTTGATTTAATAATGCAATCAAAGTTTGAAACTGAAAATATATTTATAAAACACAACATTAAAGTTGTGAAATATGATCCTGGTAATGTTCTAGATGTAAAAATATTTCGGTTCTTTTCAAGTATTCAGAAGAGGATTAGACTTATTATTTGTCTAATTATAAAACAGGAAATTAAATGAGTTATTAAATGTAAGACTCATTTCTAATTAAAAGCTGTAATCATAGGCTGTACTTAAGATATTAGGGTCAACATAAAAAATAGACCAGGATAATGATTAATTCTGTAATTTACAGATAATTATTCAGATTACGCTAATTCCTGTCTATATTTTTGTGGATTATTTATTGAAAACAAATACTGAAATTCACAATTTCTTTGCAAAAAAATAACATTAAAATATTTATTCGTTTCTATAATTAAAAATTTGGTTCATATGACCCGATCCTATGTATGGATACTCCGATATATTAATAATTGATTCAAATGTTGATGAACTCTAAGAAAATATAATTGATTTTATAAGAAGATGAAAATATAAGACAGAAATCAAATGGAAGTACAGCACAAATAGTTGGGAATAAATATTAAATAAATTCAAACCACGAAACCATATGAAGAGAATAAAGTTTGAAGCAATAGATGACCTCTTTCTCGGATGAAAAATGAAATATTGAAATAAAAAAGTATAACAAAAATAAAGTTTTCTTTTAAAGAAAATTCCATTAAATTTAAGTATTTTTTCTTTACTTTTTTCTCAGAGTATTTTTTAGTTTTATTTGTTTGGTTTGCTTTTTAATTAATTATTTTTCCTCCAATTCTCGTATTTCGTCTTCTTTTATAATGTATGGGATTTTTATTTGCTTTGTATTATTTTGCAAACAAAGTATTGTATTAGTCGTTAGGCTTTCGATTCAGTTTTATTTTTCATTCATATTGTGTTCAGAGCTCTAGAAATACAATGTCAGCCATTGGATGCAAGAGATTGAGATCACATATCATTGTCGTTAAACATAAGCAGTGGCGCAACAAAACTAATTGGACTCAACTTTCAATGGGATATACGCTCTATCTATGCAAGTGATGCAAAACATGTGCAACAATAAGATGACGACTGAATACACATTTTTATATTCACAGCACTCGTACACTATATACTGGTTCTTAACTTATTATGAATAAAAGCAATAATAATAATAATAATAATGAGTATAAGAAATATTAGTCAAAATCTTTTCTAATGCAATACAGAATCGGAATAATACTGAAGTGAATGAAGTTTTTTGCAGTTAATGCACAATATCTTTATGTTTGTTATTCACAATATGTTTATATAAATTTTGTTCAAAAATATTCGGTTCAATAATTTGTGACAATTATGCAAAGAAATGAAATATTATTTCTATAATATAACATAAATTTCTACTTATTCTCATTTAGAGATTATATATTAATATTAAGTTTATTCATATATTTTTCTAAATTAAAATTATTTGAGTCATAATTAAAGATATAATTCACTGAAAATTATATAAAAACTTAATAGACTTTTCTTATCATAATTTTGAGGTTTATTTTAGTTAATATCAAATATAAAAACTTTTAAATTCATTAATATTTTACAGAATTTCTATAATTTTAAAACTATTTTATCCAAACTTTGTATTCAATTCAGTCTATTATTGAATTCAATTCATTTAATTAATATTTAAATTTGTTTATGGAATGAAGAGAAGCGAAAATATAAATAAATTGTATTGAATACACAAACGCTTTGTTTGTAACTGTCCTTTCCTCTATCCTATGGGAATTTAATTAATTCACATGGAACCTTATTGTTAGTAAAACACTATAAAATAAAAGTAATTTTGGGAAAACGCCTTCTATTCATACGGGTATATAATGTACAGTCTATACAGTCTATACTCACTCGTCAGTTGAATTCACTCCACTCTTCCAATAGAATGGATAATAAATATATAGTGAAAAATAATTTTTCGGACCTATTATTCTGTGAATAGAGAATTACCGAAACAACCAATGAATTATTGGTTCAAAAGAGATGAGAGAGAGAGAGAGAGAGAGAGAGAGAGAGAGAGAGAGAGAGAGAGAGAGAGAGTCTGCTATTGGAATGGCTGTAACCGAAACCTCTACTTATATGGAGTAAATGACACTTTCCTGCACTACAATCAGTCATTACTGTACTGTTAATGCATTTATCGTTTATGTCTATTATGTAATATTTGTTCAAAGATTAACGAAATTGTTTTTAGTCCCAAATAGTCTAATCTAATGGCTCTTTGAAAATGGCAATCACGTGATTGGCTCCTTCTAGATATTATATCCAATCATTGTATCAAGTATTCTCTTACATCTTGATGAATTTATGAATTGGTAATTTATTTTTTCAATATGTTTTTTACTTAAATAATAATTTTTGTGTTAGAGTACAATAAAAACAGATTTAGTTTCGCCTTAATCTTGAGAATTGATAAATAAATAGAAAATTTAAAACCAAAACATTATTCAAATTCAAAACAAATTCATTTCAGAGCAGAAAAGGCTATAAAACAAGATATAAGATATGAACTTATTTTACAGAAACAAATTGAATGAAAGAGCCATACATTCTATCATTTGTATTGAGTTTCAAAACTAATCCATTAAATAATTTGGTTTTTGGTTAATGAAAAATCGATGGATATATACAACAAAGAGATCAATTGTATTGATAATCAGGGTATAACTTATCTCTCACAGAGGAGACAGAAAAGCATTAAAATTGTGAAACCTATTCGGGTTCAATCAATACTGTAGAAAGCAAAACAGCATGGTAAATTTTCATTGACATACATATATATCCTTGCTTAAATTTGATTTTGTTGTTGTTGTGAAGGTATGACCACTTCTTATTACATACTATATTTATAGTAAACAGTTGAGCACCAAATTCCCCATTTAATCTTGGTATGTGGTCATCAATAAGCAAAGTAATATTTTTTTATTCATGTTCTCCCGATTTCTCTGTTTTCGTTACATTAAAGGAAACGTTCATTTCAGTGAACATTAATATTAATTAATGTTTTTATGTATGATCTGTAAGAAACCAGATTCAGATTGAGAGCCATTTGGCTTAAATAACAGTCAGAGGCATATTGTGAGCACACATAAACACAGCCATACAGTAGTACATACAGTGCCAGTCAGACGACTGGCCAGACCTTTGCCAGTTAATCGAAATCAATAAGAATATAAAAGTTGATATCATATTGTTTTATGTGTTATTAAAAAGCAGAACAAAAACAAGTTTAAGAGTAATTCATAAGTGCTTTAATACGAATCGATAAACAATTGGCTCAAAATTATTATCGAAATAATGTTTTAAGTATTGCTTTCACTTCAAAATCTAATTTCCTTTTCTGTACTTTTCTCTAACATTAACTGTATTAGAGTTCACTTGAGTTAAAAACATTTGTCAGTAATTGCTATACGAATATGCTTTTTATATGACTTCTACTGCAAATGTTTGAAAATTTTACAATAATTTTGTTATTTTTCTCTCTTTTTTTTGACATCATATAAGTGAGAGAACATATGAAGAACCTATTGAGTGAACAAGTCTTGAGATGAGAATAGTAGAGATGAAATATAAATATATAAATGCATTTAAGAATGTTTTTTATAGCTTTAAAGAAAATGCATTTTTGCTGAGCACTAAGTGAACCATAAATCGAGTATTTCTTTAATATAATTGAAATGATTGGAAATTATAGCTTATATTGTGTTTCATAGTTAAGCCAAACACAGATTCTAAACATAAAAAAAGCAAAACATATAAAATCTTCGGCTGTTTTGCTGTCGTATATAATATTGTGAATTATTTTATGCTCTTTTTTATGTTCAAATTGAATATTGAAATGTTTTTTATTTTATTTTTTGGTAATTCTACAGGAAATGCATTTTCAAACCTAATAAACAAAATAAGAATCTGAGCCAAGAATTATCGGAAAAGTTTGAGATAGACATCAAAATACGGTTTTCATATTTTATGAGCTTATATTATATTTATATTAGAGTAGAGCCGGTTGCTGGGAAAGGGATAGATTGTGAGCCAATTTATTTATATGTAATATACCTTTGAATGACATATTAGGTCTGATTTTAGCATTTCTTTGCCAATGATTGCGGTCCACAACACAGAGATAAATATCGATATATATTGGATGTGCTTTGGATTGGATTCATGAATAACAAGTTCGGGAACATATATATTGGTCTTTCAATCATGTCATACATCACTGTCACCAGTGGTGGCACTTCAGAGGACTGCAAACACTGAATGATTGCATGTCTTCAGTGCAATGATATTCACAATAATTATTAATTTAGATGCAGTACTGATGCAAATAATCTGACCGAGCAGTCACTCGTATGGTGTAAGCAGGGTATGGTAGGGGCAGTTCCAAGAGTAAACAGCTTATTGATAGAAAGGAAAGGTAAACAGAATACAGTCTATTCTCGTTATAAGAAACGAGCGAATGCAAGCAAAATCCGTACACTATAAAGAGAGTACACTATAGAGAAAACACTCAACAAGCGTATAAAGGTATAGTCGAATCCATCAGATCAACTTTTAGTGTACACAATAAGCGGGTGTTTCTTATATCCGGGCTTCTTATAACGAGAATCGACT
>JAQIWA010003330.1:0-10757 GCA_034693305.1 Eueremaeus valkanovi | reverse complement strand
TCTTCCGACTAATCGCCGAACTTAGGAAGAGTTTGACCTTCCGGAGAGTTCGAGGTCTTTCATGTATCAACTTTTTAAAAATCACTCGGGACCATTATCCAGAAGAAATGTGCAGCTCACTTATGATAGCACCCGTTCCATCAGAGAGAAGGATTGGCCGAATATTGTTATGTTTAATGAAATTATAATTTTAGACAAAGAATATATTGAATCGCAATTCAAGTGTCGTTTGAATGAATGGAAAGACTATTTGTTCGGATATTTGGGGCGAAAACTGTTAAGTAGTGGGGTATGGCTAATGAGGATCAGGAGCTTCGGTGCTCTGCGATTGGCATCGACTAACCCTTATGTCCATCCTTATATTGAACCAAGATACTTATCTCATCCGCAAGACTTTGAAGATATGGTCGAATCAATGAAAAATCTTTTTTATTTTTTAACGGAATCCTCAATCGCTAACTATGTTTATCCCATTCCCCCTCCCATTCCTGGTTGTGAGATGTGTATGAGTGGACCGGTATATGAATGCGATTCTTATGTTAGATGTGTTGTCAGACAATTAAGTAACGCTGTTTGGCACCTGTCCGGCACCTGTAGAATGGGATCGGCCAACAGGAGTGATGTTGTGGTGGATCCGGAACTGAAGGTTTTGGGCGTATCTTCACTGCGTGTATGCGATGCGTCTATAATGCCATTAATAACCAACAGCAATCTGAACGCACCCGCAATAATGATCGGCGAAAAATGCTCCGATTTAGTCAAAAGATACAATTCTTGATCTATTTTCTCCATCCGATTATTTTTTGTTTGTTTTCAAAATTCTTTAACGAGTAATATATCATATAATGTGTAGTTTTTTGATATAATGTGGGTTATAATTGTCGTTACTTTTGATAAATTCCTTTCATTTTTCTCTCGAATTAATAAATTATCAAAAAATTTATAATTTTTAGTTTTATTTGAAACATAATTCTTCGTAAATATATTTAATATGAATAATAATGTCAGACGCGATAACCCTGAGCTAATTTCATTTTAACTATATCTACCCTTGGCTTACCAATAAATAGATCATTTTTCCGTTGATTTGTGCTTTTATTGTTGAATATTATTTGAAAATTAATAAATATATTAATAATAACTACTAATGACTGACGAGAATAATGTGCGCGAATGTAGAGTCTGTTTGGATGCGACCGAATCGGATGTATTGCTGAGTCCGTGCAGTTGTAGAGGAACTGCAAAATACATTCACTCTATTTGTCTGCGAAAGACTATTGAATTGAATGCCGAACTCAAGTGTCGTATTTGTGGCCAACAGTGGGTCGGAATCGATATCTATTCCAAACCAAAGAATTTCAAGCAATTCCTGAGTGACTTACGAACCGGATGCGAATATTTTGTTGTTGTACTTATTTCCACCTTGTTCGCAATCATCTGGTTCAACATATGCTACCAAATCTTATAGGAAAAAGCGCTAAATTTTCATCACTTTTGTCATTAAAAATGCAATCCTTTCCCTTCAAAGTCGTGTTCTCACCTGTCTTGGCAGTAAACGATCAAGCACAATTGATTATAACAAGCGAGAATATTTTTTTCAGTGACGCTTCTGACTGTGAAAAAGTTCATTAATTGCATTATATAACTATACAGGTACAGTTGCGTTGTTAATAATCCTTATATTTAATGTAAATATTTATATATAAATTAATTGATATTTAAAAATAAACTGTTTTTAATGAATATAATAATTAAGAACTCGATGATAACGAAGGTAGGCGAATATAGAAGTATCCAGGGGGATTAAAAGCATTTATTTTTAAATGGTTTCTAAATTATTCTTAAGTTTATTATAAAATGAAACGTATTTTCGAGCCTATGGTGTATTATCACTGGAAGACCTTTGCTATCCTTGAAAATAATTATTTCATATAATTCTGTTAATGAATTCATATAATGTCAAAAGTTATTGCAATCAATTCATTAAAAATTGTAAAGAAATTGTTTGACACAATTAAACAGAATTCAAGGAATTATTGAATTCATTTGAAAATTAACGTAAGTTTTTTCAAAATTTTTGTGTTTTATAATTGATTCATACAATTATAGAGATTTGTCGCATATATTGCCCCCAGAAATGGTCACCAAAGGAGCGGACAGTCATTTGCATAGAATTGGTTTATCTCTATATAAGAGCCAATTAGTCAATAGAAACCGATTTCACAATCCATTACTTGTTTTCATTGTTATATTACTTGTGTTTATAAGAAGTATTCTTTTCATAGTATTACCCGATGATTCGGATCAGATTTATATATTTATTTAGGTGATCCTGGTTATTTTATGGATTTAAGAGTACAATATAACTTTTGACTCTTTTTACTAGCGGAGTGAGCCTTCTCTCACAGATTTCATTTGGTTGACAGCAATACTATTCTTGAAAATAACAGAAATGTCTCATTGATTCACAACTCATACACATCACAGACATCGGCAATGATATGCTACTGACGGAAAATTTTATATACGTTTAGTCAAGGGATGCATAATAGCGTTTTAACTATCAAACCCAGTTCAAACATGACATTTTTGGCTTTGAAAAAGACACAGTTCAAACTTGGAACTTTCCATTTGCAACCGCATGCTTGCACTGTGCTTGAATGAATCACATTTTTTTATTTATAGGTCATCTGTGTATAACTGAATTAATTTGTTTTGAAAATTTTTTATCGAATTTGTAATATAAATAAATATAAATACAATTGAATAGAATGAGTGAACAGAATATTCTGCGCGAATGTCGAGTCTGTTTGGATGCGAACGAATCGGATGTATTGCTGAGTCCGTGCAGTTGTAGAGGAACTGCAAAATACATTCACTCTATCTGTTTGCGAAAGACTATTGAATTGAATGCCGAACTTAATTGTCGTATTTGTGGCCAAAAGTGGAATGGAATCGAAGTCTACTCCAAACCAAAGAATTTCATTGAATTCCTGAAAGAATGCCAAACAGAACGCCAAGAGTTTTGGTTGGCATTCATTATTCAGTTGAGTTCAATCACATTATTGATAACATTCTTAATACTGGATTCAATTTTACACTCATGTCCTGAGATTTTCAATGATTCTCATATTCATTATATGATAATAATGTTATCAATTCCATTAATTGCATTATTTCTGCAATCATTTATTGGTTTTATTAATATTCGCTATAAATATAAATATTGGCAACAATTCAATCATAAAATTCATGTGAAATGTATTGAAAATCCTTATAAAAGTTCAAATATTTTTAATATTTAAGTATTAAATATGAATAAAATTAATAAAAATACAAAAATAGTTTTTCATAGATATGATATATTAACCGGATCAATTGTTAACTCAATTAAGATATTAACAAATCAAATATTATTCAATTAATTACTGTTTGAAAGGTTTTGTAAAAATATTATTTTTTTAAAATTCTGTTGAAAACTGTAATTAGTTTGTGATTTTGAAGAAAGTTTTAATGATTTAAGTTGAGCACAAGGTATTGGAGGGATCATGAAGAAGAAATTTTATAAGATTTTATTCAATATAAGGCTAACTTTTTTATTTTGATGATTTTTCTCATAAAAAAAGTACAGAATATAATAACAGGGTAATGAAATTTTATGTAATAACTTAGATATTAACCATTATTTTCTAAACAGTCATCAATTCTTGAGCCAAAAGAACTGTAGACTCGTCTCAATAATTGTTTATTTTTATTAATATTATGGACTTCTGTGCGAATTCATTGTTTTAATTGAATTTTTTCATTTGCTTTATTCATATCGTTAATGTGAAAAATGTCAGCGTTCAAGGTGATATGACAGTGTCATTTAAGATTATGAACTGTAATTATGATCAAGTATAAAAAATATTTTACCTTCAACTTCGAGTATAATTGTTAATGGATTGAAATTGTCTATTGATTCGCACAATTAGTTTAGTTTTTATTTAAATCAAAATTTAAATCAATTTTTAAAATACAAATAATTGAGTGATTATTGCAACAGATTATTGAATAAGTTATTATACATATATTACATGGCTTTTACTTTGAATTTCTACCCAGACCACCAAAAAGGCCCTGAGCTGTATTCAAAACAGATGATGCACCTTGTTCAAATGTTTCTCTTCCTTTATTGAAAACGTCTCCGATCGGACCCAAAGGGTTGGCATTGCTGTCACCCCTACCACCGGTGCCTCTATTGAAAAGGCCAGTCACTGGACTCAAGAATGAAGATGGATCATTGCCTCCGCCTAAACCTCCGGTGCCTTCGTCTTTCCTCCTACCAGAGCCACCACCACCGGTGCCTCTATTAAATAAACCAGTTACCGGACTCAGCAGGGAAGTGGGATCATTGCCTCCGTCTAATCCTCCGGTGCCTCTATTGAATAAACCAGTTACCGGGTCCAACAGTGAAGTGGGATCATTGCCTCCGCCTAACCCTCCTGTGCCTCTGTTGAAGACATCACTGATCGGATTGGTTGCAGAGGAGACGTCGTCTTCGACTTGAGTTCGTTTCGGAGGCTTTCGATTGCCTTTCCTTTTGGGTTTAGTCGCACCGTTTGGCGGGCATTGTGAACGACCCGATTTATTGGCCCCGCACACGGACTTGAGAGGTAGACCAACTGAACTGTCGCCCAATGACTTAATTATTTGGGTTGAGTATGATTTGGGACACTTTGCCCTTTGCATCGCTATTCGGAGTCCGGTGTGCAGACCGTTAATACAGGCCTTGTATTTGCTGTAATTGCTGTCAACATAAATGAGTATTCATTTTAGTTATTAAATAAGTTCTATTAAAACAATTCAAAAATAATAGAAAAATATATAATAATAAAAAATAAGCTTGCTATTTAGTTTTCTAAATAAGATCCTGGTTCAATTTTGAATAATAATTTATATTATTGCTTACCAACAAATGCCATTGGATTTACTCCTTGAACTACTCGAGCCGGTGAACGAGGACAATATATTATTTGGCAAAAAGTTCTCCATGCAATTGGCAACGCCCCTGGATGCTATTCTATCACAGGCCCCGACACCGGGCAGACTATCAATGCCTGAAAGCGGCGAACCTCTCAATAAGTCCTGGCATTCAATGCGCTCGAACACTATTGCAATGAATAGCAAACAAAATATTTTGATTGAAAACATTTTGTCAGTTGTACTGCAAATATCGATCTGATGTCCACTTTCTATGTCTGCATCCCTTTATATAAAACTAACTTTCCTTCTCATAACAGGTTCGATGCAATTATTGTGAATATCCTTGATGTCAATGCAACTGATATACCGGATTGTATGAGCTCTCTCATACTGACAGTAACTATTTTAATGAGCCTCGATTATATACAGTGCGGCGCAAAAGTAAGCCTACATGAAATTGTGGTTTAATTAATGGTGCAGGCTTGCCCAAAAACTTAACTTGTCTATTTTATAATGTTATATGACTTTAATAATTTAGATACTATTTTTAATCAGGGCCAATAATTTATTAGACTGACCTGTTTAAATAGAATTTTTAAAAATATTTTTGATCTGTATAACTTTTGAGCCGCACAGTAATTGTACTGAATTACTGGAAAATGGTATTTCCCTCTCATATATCAGACGACTCTACAACCAGTGCTTTCGCGTCATTATATGTGTAATTATTTTTTATTTTTCAATTCATTTCGTAATCAAAATACAAGAATTCATAGAAAAATGTTTTCATTTTTTTTAATACAGAATATGAACTGAATTTCAATTAAACAAATCGATTAATTAGAAAACTCTTTGAAATTATTGCTTATTTTATTACCGATAAAAATATTTCTGAGAATTAAAGATGAAATTGATTTACAAAATTCAATATAAAAATAGAAATTAATACCCGGAGGCTATTGTGACTATTAAGCCAATCGTTTTAGAGTTAATATACTTAAGAAAGTTTCAGAATTTCTAAAAATAAAATTACATTTTTTTTGTAAACAATTATTTTCTGATTATTTTTAAACTTGTACTCAAGTATTATAGTTTGTAATATTGCATCTTGGTAATAGGAAAAAATATTTTTATTCAATACTTATCTTAAATAAAAGTTTCTGAAAAACGAGAATTTTATAGAATGCCAATGATTTAACATTGCATTATGACCAAGTATCCATTTTCTCACAATTCATTTGACACCTTGCACATATCTGCTGGACATTCAATTATTTAACAATTTTATTAACGGGCGGACACTGTGACCCATCATTATCCGGACTGCACATCAATCTGAGAGGAAGGCCAACAAAACTGTCCGCAAAAGACGTTATAATTCGTGTTGAATAAGATTTCGGACATTTTTCCCTTTCCATCGCAATACGCAAACCATCATGCAAGCCTGCTATACAGGCCTTGTATCTACTGTAATTACTTTATCAAGCATAAAAAGAAATGAACAATTGATTTTTAAATGAGCTTGTTAATTGACATACAGAATAAATTTAAAAACAATTTAAAAGTAAGCTTGCTTACCAGCAAATGCCACCACTCCTGCCATTAGCGCCATTGCCATTGTTGGACATAAGTCCTCGGGGTAGGAAAATATTCAAACAATTCATTACACCCCGGGATGCGATCCGATCGCAAGCACCGATAAATGGCAATCTGTCGATGCCTTGTCTCAAGTCATCGATGAAGTTCTGACAATATATTTGACTGAATAATAGAATTGATATTAAATAACAATTTGTTTTCATTGACAGCATATTGTGTGTAGTGTTTAAACTTTTTTACTCTTTTATGTCTTGTAATTAAATAAGCATCAGTTGTATAACTTGAATGCAATCATATTTTCTGATTGACCTTGGTGACATTCAGTAGCGGAAAATTTATTTAGAAATCATTAGGTTTATTTTAGCATGAATAGAGACAGGGGAATTTTATGGCACTTATAAATCGATTAATTATTCAATCAAATGAATTATATTTGTTATGATTAATAATAAATGTTATCTAATATTAAGCCAAGAATTTTGTCTTTACTTGTTTTCAATCATCAATGAAGATTTTCAACTGATATTTCGCAATGCAATTATTAGATTTTATATAATTTTGATACTTATTTTGAGCTATCATTCAAATACAATAAGATTTAATAAATTGAACAAGGTACTATCGATAAAAATTATGGCCAAATTCGAATAACAAAAAATAAACAAGATAACTGAAATAGATTCGGAAAGTATACTACTAAGCAATCTTGAACATTTTGGTAACATTAAGGCAAATATTATGAAAAATAAAATTTTTGTTTAATTTATATTTCATATGAAATGCTGTAAAATATTAAATAAACCTTTTCTGGTATAAGGCTTATTTGAACTAGATCACAATATGGTCCGTAGCACTGTTTGATTCGCCAATATAGGTTATGAAAAATAAAACCCTAGATTAATTTTTTAAATATTTTTATATTTGTTATCCAGCAGAACGCAGAATATTCTAAAAAAATTTTCGAATGACCCGGTATAGGCTGTAGAATAAATAATAATTTATTTAGAAAAATTAAACTTATCAGGGGTGCATAAAGTTTGATGGCTTTATGATCATAAAAATTGTTTGAGAAAGGCTATTTTCTTTTCCAAAACGATTCGATCATTTTCTCCAAGACTTCCGTTTTGGGTCAGTGTCTGATATATGAGTCGCAAGATTTCCAAAATCATTGTTGGACTGCCGTAAGCGGGAATGTTGATTGGGAATGGGTTATCAAGGTGGAAGTCAAATAGATTCTGCAATAGTTTCGGTGGTCTTATCGGCGGTCTCTCTGTTGTTGTTGTTGTTGTTGTTGTCGTCGTCTCTATTCTTATTGGCTTTTTTGATGTTTTCGTCTGAGGTTTCGGTGACTTTTCAGTTGTGCTCTCTTGTGGTTTAGAAGGGGTGGAAGTACTTGTGCTCTCTTCTATATCCGGGACATTTTCGGTTGTTCTATTCTGTAATTTAGTTGGACTTTCGGATGGGCTAGTTGGCAATTCAGAAGATATTTCGAATGAGCTGGCTGTGAACTCTGGAGGATTTTCAGATGAACTTGTTTGTATTTCAAGTAGGCTTTCGGATGAGCTGGCTTTTAGTTCAGGCTGACTTTCGGATGAGCTGTCTTGCAATTCAGGAGGATCTTCCGAAGTACTAGCTTGCAGTTCAGATGGGGTTTCAGATGAACTAGCTTCTAGTTCAAGAGAATTCTCCGATGAGCTAGTTTGTAGATCAGGTGGAGTTTCATATGAACTAGCTTCTAATTCAAGCGAATTTTCGGATGAACTAGTTTGTAGTTCAAAAGGATCTTCGTTTGCTTGAAATTCAGGGGGATTTTCAGATGAGCTAGCTTGTATTTCAAGTACACTTTCTGATAAGTTGGCCTGTAGTTCAGGTTGATTTTCTGATGGCGTGTCCAGTTCTTTATAAACTAGGCCTAAATTTTTGATTAATTGGAAGAAAAATATTATTGAAAACCATTTTTAAAAATTTATAAAAAATAAATAGTAATGAAAAACAAAATGAAATTAAATTACTTTTAGCTGAAATCAAATCAATTATTATTAGAATAATTAATACAAAATATAATTTGATCCACCTCATTGTTTATACAGGTTAATTGTATGAATTTATTTGATACGGAGCAAAATAATATCATTTTTAAAAAAGAGTTTATATATTTTTTTTCACTCTGGGTTTGTTTTGTGGTTTCGATTATTTTTCATAATGACAGCTGAATCTGTTGAACTAGATATAATCTTGCTCACATTTATAATTGGCTGAACACTAATTGTTTTCAACAATTAAACAATTTATTGGAAACTCTTTAAACACATTTAAATCTAATACTCTCTCAGAGAATATGTTTTCAATTTGACCTTTTATTGATTGAATAATTAGAAAAATGAACTTATTTAATTTCAATCGTCTAACAGTGACCAGGGGTCATAAACCTTGTTTAATGAATTTCTCTACACTTTATATATTTTTCAAAGTATTTGCAATTCTGTATAAAATTCTTATCTTCAGTGCAATAGACTTAATGTCTGATTGTGTCAGACATTGCTTTACATAACTCTGTAATAAATCCTTACTTACTGTACAAATAGAAGACATAATAGACAAGCTCTCACTCGTCGGTAAAATTATAATCGAGACACTTACAAAAATTGAGCTTGTAAGATAATATGATAATCACCAAGACACTGTTTATTAGAAACTTATAGAATACAAGCAAACATTTCAAAACAAGTTTACCTAATAATTATTGATAAAAAGCCTTGATCATTCCTCAAACTTAGAATCTAGATAATGATCTGACACATCTGACACACTGGTGCTATTGAACTATTTAAAAGTTATTATATTTACAAAACATGATTAATACGGATAACTTCAGAATTATTTATTTTTCAATAAAAACTGAAAATTATGACCGAATGAAATATACCCCACATATAAAGACACGGCTGACTTTGTTCCATGTCATAAATTGTCACAGATAATGTAAGCTAAATTTGTTCAAGTTTAGTATAAATACTGAACAGGTATTGCCATTCGAGACAAAAGACTAAGAAATATATTCATTATTTAGTGGAAAAAATCCTTTAATTTAAATGAAGTTTTAATAAACAGAATATTAAACGAAATGAATATTTATTTCATATTCTTTTACTTTGTTTTGTTTACTCAACAAAGTTATGGTAAGTTATTGTAAATATTAGTTAGCAAGATAACTTTAAAATAGGCTCAGGATAAGAGCAAAATATCTTGCTTGCTGAAAAACAATAAATTTAATCTTTATTATAAATATGATCTGGATGGCTTATTTATTTAATTTAATTTAATTGTGTTCAATATGAATATTTTTTTTCAATGATTAATTTAGGTAATAGTGTCCGGCATAATGTTATGGACCAGGACACTATTGAAACCAGAGATGACTTTCAATGTCCAATTGTCGGTCCAATCAATGAATATTTCGGTGCTTTCAATACGAATAGCTATTATCCGAAAGAAGGCGAATGTGATTACTATTATGAGTGCGATATCAATGGCAGCGCAGAACTCAAAAGGTGTTCGAACGGACTGCTCTGGAATGATCTGAAGAAGAAGTGCACCAGCCCTGAAGAATCTACCTGTCCTGAACTGCCCACTACTACAGAGAAGCCTGACTTCGACTGTCCGGATGACTGTGAAGAGTCGACTGTTTGTGAATACGAAGACCAAAAGAATTGCTGCAAATATTGGAGTTGTTCTGATGGATGGCCTGAACACAAACAGTGCTCTTCGGGACTGGAATGGAATGATATCGAGAAGAAGTGTGTTTGGCCTGAGTTGTCGACTTGCAATACGAGCGCTACGACTACATCATCTGTCAGTGTGAGTACGACTACAATGAGATCTTCGACTGGAGTTACACATCAATCAACAGAATATACATCGACTGCCAAACCAACCACTAATGTGCCAACAACTGCCCCACCAGTAACTGATGAGCCAACTGCTACACCACCTGTCACTGATGAGCCAACTACTAGCCCACCAGTAACTGATGAGCCAACTACTAGCCCACCAGTAACTGATGAGCCAACTACTAGCCCACCAGTAACTGATGAGCCAACTACTAGCCCACCAGTAACTGATGAGCCAACTACTAGCCCACCAGTAACTGATGAGCCAACTACTAGCCCACCAGTAACTGATGAGCCAACTAC
>JAQIWA010003329.1:0-10759 GCA_034693305.1 Eueremaeus valkanovi | reverse complement strand
ATTCTTGTGAGCGATTCAGAAGAAAATTGAAAGAAAATCATTGAAACCATTATTACAGAGACTGTGCTTAACATCATTATAGGCAAGCTTGATGACAATGTAGTATCCCTGCTCAAATCTATTTCAAAAGTAGATAAATTTAGCCTGGTCCAATAATTCAACTGAAACGAACCTTTTATGAATTGATTTTTGATTATTTTCAAAATTATATCAAAAATCTTATGAATATTATTCTTGTCTTCACTTATTATATTGGCTAAATGGTCATGGCTAGTCAAATCTTGCTCCATTTTTATAATGATTGACCTACTAATGAAAATTTCATTCTATTCAAGTCATGTTATTATTCAAATCTCTTCCTGGTTATGTCTGAATATTTCAAAACAGGGTTATGAAATTTATTCTTACATTTTTCTGTAGCCGACCCACATATCCGGTCCACTTTCCATCACTTTTCTCCAGTCCCAATCCGCCCGGTTCAGTGATAAGACTATAGCTGAAATTCATAACCTTGGCCAAATGGTTGAGCAGCTGACCATAGATTCCTTTGCATTCCTGGCCCTCCATATATAACCATGGTTTGTTTATATGCGCGATCACATTAAAATGAGAATACATTTGTAGAAAAATCTTATTTTAATTTCAAAATAATTAAATAAAAAACAATTCTTGTCATCCGAACCAAAGCTGATCTGAGGTTTCAAACAATTAAAATAAAAATAATTATAATTTATTCGAAATTTATTTAACATTTTATGTTCATTGAGAAGCATATTTCTTCAGTAGATCAATATAACGAGCAAGGTCATTTACATACTATAACGTTAAACCGGAACTTTGGTATTGATCCAGAGCATTCGCATTATTAAATAGATTTTTTATCAAAAACATAGACAACACAAATACAAAAAAAAATGAAAATAAGTTGAACAAGTTTAGACCCTGATGTCATACTCTAGGAATATTGAATATCAATTAAATGTTTATAACCAAGCAGAGCTTTTGGACAGAGAGCTTATGGGCTAAAAAGGTACTATAGCTGAAACTAACAAAAATAGTAACAATAATTGTAAGCAAGAGTTAATCAGTAATCAAAAAAATATGTTAGCCAGTTAATAATGTTCTATATAACTGGCCCGCGAGTGAGAGAACAGCACCTTAGCTAGATAAAAATACTTTCTTTAACATTTAATTTTTTTTGAACAAGCAGCATTACTATGTAAAACAGCTACGGCACAAGCCTTCGGTATAATTCTATTGGTATAATCCCAGGCCAATCCGTTAATGTCAATTAGGGCAGTGAGCAATTGTACTTTATAAATCTACCCAGACACTAATAATTGTAGTTCGTATCCCTGAAAAGTAAAAATTCTGTAAAGTCTGACATTTTGTTTGATAATCATTTGATCAAGCTTATTGTTTAGCAACTTGGTTAGAAAGTGTTTTCGGAAAGACCTTCACAATTAAAGTCTTAAACATTCGATAATATCATAATATATGTCAATAATTATCTCTAAATTTATTATATTTTATAAATTATTAAATGCCCTTGGCTACAGTTTATTTAACAAGGTTAAGGTTGAGAATACATAAAAATATCATAGCTTATGCCTGAATTAATCAGTAATAAATCACCATGCTTATAAATTGATAATTCAAGGAAAAGTGAATAAATGTTTTTTATTTCAAATAAATTTTGAATTTTTTTTGTGTTTAGAATAAAAATAATTATTTTCTAAACATTTTTTAAAATAAAAATTCAATTTTATTTTTAAACATAATTTTACTATTTTTGTGACAAAAAGAAACTTTAATTTATTTTTCAAATTAAGTCCAAAAAAAACTAATAATTATTATTAAAAACTTAATTACAATTGACTTTGAATTTTAATTAAAGCCTAAATACGCGTAAAATAATATATTTATAACTAATCTCTTCATCCGATTGAACACTACTTTAACTGAATATATATTATTGAAAATCAAATGCAAAAAAAACAAACCATTCGTTTCATTAATAACTTATTCATTGTCTGACTATATGTTCAACAAAAAGGTCCGAATTTTGTCGAATACTCAATAAGTTTGGAAACAATTTGTTTATAAAAATCCACATCCGATAGGTTGGGCACAAGTCCTATAATCAAAGCTAATTTGACCCCAATATTAGTGTCAGTCTTGGCTGCGGTTCGCTCTTCGTCTGGTATTATCTGATTAATAGTAAAAACAAAATTAATTCAATTAAAAAAACAATTAATTTAATTAAATATAAAAACAAAAATAAAACTCAATTTTTATAACTATTTATAAGAAATCGTAGAAAAAACACAATTTTTAATAAACAAAAAACAAAATAAAAAACAATTTTTATATAAAGATTAGATAAAAAAATGAAAAAATAAATAAAAACAAAAAATAGAATAAAAATATAACAAAAAATAAATACTTTTTGAATAATATGTTTTTGAATGAGACCATCGGTTCCGACATAGAAGATGGAGAAGCCGTCTGTCCATCTGTTTGGCCACAAAAATAATAACCAAAAAAAAGTTTAAATAAAAAAACAAATTAAAAAATCTGAAAAAACGATAGAATACTCGGAATAGTCTTTAGTGAAGATCTTCTTGAAGTCCCAGAGCCTGTACTTCCAGAACATAAATATAATGCTGAGTCCGGGTGAGCCGACGACCCGCCACCTGACCCGTACGGTATTGTCCTCCGGGTGTTCCGTAATCTTCAACACATCCATACGCTTTGAGCTATACTTCAAATGAGCCATAATTTTAATCATTTCTAATCTCTTTATATAAGCAGTCAATCCATTGGTCCTTATATTCCGTATATTGTCTTCGAAGACAATCTGAGGATTATATAAGTGATAACAGTGTCGGCTCACGAAGAAGTTCGGCAACTGATCCAGAATACAGACAGTGAATGCAAAGAAAAACAATTATAAGGTTTAGAAACAAAACTCATATTTAAATAAAAATAAAAAATTATTCAAAAAAAACTATAATCATATCAGAGATGAGCAAAGGGTCGAACCCTATCCCACAGTCAGACCCTATCCGAACCCTAGGCTTATATTTATTGTCAAAAATTGTTTTTAAACTAAAGACTAATTAAATATTTTATTTAAATAAATCAAACTTTGATTTCAACTAAAAAAATATAAAAAAAAATAATTATTTTCTGTTAAAAACTATCCATCAGTTTCGCGGTTAAGGTCAGGGCCAGCCGTTCCCTTGGGTTGGGTATAACCCGGAGCAGATAGCGACCAGATATTACGTATAGTTCGCTACATAACTGACCACTAATTGCAACACTAATTAAAATAATAATAAAATCAAAATAAAAAATAATTAAATTAATTATGAAATACATTGAAAGCATTGCATAAGAAGTCTATAAAAAAAAGTATAAAAAATATATTAAAAAAAATTGTATAAAAAATACAATAAAATACTCACAGAAACAGTTAATTCTCCGTAAACTCTATGCAATTGTTCACTATTTGTCGGCTAATGTATAGAAACAAAAAAAAAGAGAAAAAAATTAATTAAAAACAAATCAAAAATCAATTAAAAAAGTATTGAAAAAATAGTCGACTTTTTCTTCGCATACCTTCTGATTGCCGGACGAGTGATGTGTAGAACAAGATCTCAAAGCAATCGATTGAAACACATTTCTAGTCGTTATTGTCTTTGACTTAATTAGCAGTACTTTTGTCGCAAACATTGCTTACAATTCATTAGTAATTAAATTAATTTTATTCAAACATTACTATCGATTCAATTGAATGATTTCAATGTTTATGTGTTTTTGTTTACACATTTGAAGCACACATTTGGAGTCAAGCCTTCAAAACATGCACTTTGTTTGAGTAGAGGTCTTCACAGCTTTTTATTTAATAAAATAGTTTTTTCTTATTATTTCTTATTTTAATTCCTTATTTTTTTTAGCAAGCACACTGATTATAAGCAAATGCCCACATTACTTCAAGAAATATAATGTAAACAAGTACATACTGTAATATTCTATTAACAATTAATTAATTTTTATTATTATTTAATGTTATTATTAGAATAAATTTAATTTATATAATTAAATAAACCGGATAGAATTGTAAAAAAAATTATATGCAATGTTAATTCATATCAAGTTGATATACATAAATTAAAGTTCATTCCAGGTATTTTGTTGTATAAGTTTGTTTGTGCTTGTTAAAAATAGGCAATTTATTCCTCAGTTTTTATTAAATTAGGTAGATCAAATTTTTTTTAAACACATTTACTGATAATGATCCGTGTGACTTATTATTTTATACATTTATATTCAATCGATAAATAAAATTCATTTATTCTCAAAAAAGGCTTTAATTTATTGAGTCTTTCGTTCAATACATTTGAGTTTAAATACTATTAATTGAGTCATAGTTTCCATAAATATATTTAAGCCAAACAAATGATGAGATTTATAGCAAACTATTCTGAATTTAAGCCTCATTTTTATGAATCCAATCGATATAATTGCCAACTCGTGTATAGATAACCGGCTTTTTTGCACAACTTATTCCATTGGAAACAATACCAACCTGGGTCTTACCAGGGTAAAGAGTTAGAGGGCCGCCGGAGTCACCCTTTATTGAAAACATAAATTCAATTTAAAAATAAGCGAACGCCAAATGATCAATGTAATTTATTTATTGGAGTTAACAAGCTAGACTTACCGGGCAGGCATTCTTACCACCCTTCATAGACCCGGCACAGATCATGTTCTCGTTAACGTTTGCAAATATCTTCTGGCAATCATTTCGGCCGACAATACTTGTATTGACTTTTTGCAGATATTTTGGTAGAATATTATTGTCCCCGAGTGTACCCCAACCGGCCACCTGAACATTTGCCCCGGGTGCAGGACCAGAGCCCTGAGCCGGCAAATCGACTGCAGCTATAGTTTTGTTATCTATGGCTATATCTTTCGAAAGTATAAGCAGCGATATATCGTTATTAAATTGTACCGGCTCACTGTAATTCGGGTGCCTAACAATACTCGAAACACTATACGTCGAACCACCTTGCATAAACCCTATGGAACCAGCTCGCACCATTAATTGTTTAGGTTTTAATCTAGATAAAAATATATTCAGATTTATTAAAATAGACTTTAATTGAATTTTTTTTTAAATTCACTTTTACGAGGTTCATATATTAACCATATTCATGGTGCTAATTATATTTGATAATAGCAGGCAAATTTTTTGGATATATCACCTTGGTCTTTCACAGAAAAACTATAAAGTTAACAAGAAATAAAATCTGGCATTTAAATTGATGACATTAATGGTTTTACCTTGGCAAAATTCTAGAGTGCTACCCACTGGCCCCCCCGCTTACCTACCCTGTGCACAATTGATGATATTCAAAATTTTCGAATACAGTAGAGAACATTTCATTGTCTTTTTTTTGACAATCACTTACCCTTCTGTACAATGAGTTGCAGTCAAAATAGTTCGCTTGTTAATAATTGAGCCAGCGCATACACGATCAGAATTTAGTGCTACTATCCAGGGTATATCACCCAATTTCGCAGTCTCGCCGCCGACAATGAATGTGCCTTTCTTTTGCTTCCAATGCATTTTCACTGCCGATAGAGTCAACTCATCGTTACGTTTGTGTCGATTGTATGCAACAGAAGTGTAGACTGTATTACAAACCACTGATAAGAGACATAAGAATATATAAGAATTCATAGTTTAATAGACTATTCGCTTCAAAGGCTTAACTTTAAATGAATTTAAGCTATGTATTACACAGCTTATATACATTCGGCCATTTGTGCCTGGTCTCTATTGTATTTTGTGAAATCTGCTAAAGAGTTGTCAATCAGACCTAAACAACCAGAAGAGCGTTGAACTCATATATGAACTAAAATTTCAATTATATTAAACACACATTTATTTAATTATTTGTATAACAAAACTATTCTTTTATATTGAATTGTATGAAAACAATAAGTATTATTCAAAACAGCCCTGCTCAATGTGTACCTATTGCAAAATTGCTGTTTATGAAAAATGAGTTAGTTCATTTTAAGCCATGTTATTCTATTTTCAGATTATATTATTAGATTCAGAATCTGTTAACAATATCTGCTACGGGAAGGGCTTAAGTATGTATTGGTCTCAAAAGTGTTTTACATTTTGAATATTTAAATAAATTATTTATAAATACTCCGAGTATTGAGTCTTTAGTCACTCATTTGTCGCACACTTTTCTAAAGCTAAATAATTTTTTGTAATGAGCTTTAATACCTTTTATAGTGTCTATGTTAGCTGCACCTATCACCTTGGTAGGATTGGCCTTCACTGTCTATGAGAATAATCCGGTTCATTTGATTCCCATTCAGCTTATTCTCATTTTTTATTCTTTATATAAAACTTTTTCTTATTTTTCCAGAATTTAATTCCTTATTAAAAGTGAATTTTTATTTCGATACCAAATAATTATCTACTGATATAAAGTGCTCTATTGTTGAAAGTAGCATGGTATGCTCCTGGTTACTATCAATTATCTATGCAATTACAGTACAGATGTAATAAAAATTATAAAAATTGCTATTTTTATAAACAAATTATTCAATATTATTGAAATATTTTACTTATAAATAAAAATTATATTGAATTTCATTACAAATGAATAGATTTCGTCAATAATTGCAATTATATGAACTTTATTTGCATTCAGACGTAACATAAGTCATATGTATTAAAGTTTAAGTTCATTGAAGATAACTGCAGTAGATATCAAATTCATCTGACCCGAACATATTTCAATTTTGCAACGTTCACAGGGATGAGCATAATATTGATCATTAATTCAATTATTTTCTGTTTTAAAAAATTACTGAATTATTATAACATTTTATATGCATAGTCGGAGAATTGACCCCTGGCCATTCATTAATGAGAAAGTTCATAAATATCAACAATTGGTCAGTTAGACAATTACTGACCAATTTATAATGTCTGTCCATCTCTGCTGTTCTATATTTAAACGTATTTTAGAATGAGCTTACTAACAATTATGCACTGATACATTTATTTATTTTTTGCTAATGTAACTGTGCAATTATGCCAAATGCCTAGCGGTAAGGGCAAGGTCATCGTTATTCGATATGCTGTATATTATAGACGGGGAGAATTGAAGTGAGTGACTGCAAAAGCACTTCTATCAGTCGGATGACTAAATCTTAATAAAGGCTTTGACTAAAAAACCGGTTTTGTTCTGAAGTTTTAAAGCCTGTGAAGCACTGAACAGAACCGGTTTTTCAGTCTGATTCAGATTTCTGTCTTTATTAAGCTTTAGTCATCGGACTGATACAAACGATACCTTTCTCTGAACCTAACGAGAAAGGTATTTTCACCCATCTATACTGTATATTTTTAAATGACCGAATCACCTAGAACAATGACCTAGATTCTTGTAAGTGTCCCATTAGATTTTTCGAGAAACAACTACTTATGAAATAAAACCACCTGTGCTGCACATCAATCATATTGTTTAGACTTTACTGAATATTGTAAATACTATACATTATAGATCGGGACAATTGAGAAAGGTATAATATTGTAGGTGTGAGCTAGTGCTGCCTCATCTCAGCCAGAGCAATAAGGTGGCTATCAAGAGACCAATAAGTTGCTGCAATATGCTTAGGTGCTAGCACACCTAACGAAGCATTCCTCCGATCTATACTATACATAATTGTGTGAAGACGTGTATAATATTTTTGTTATAAATAGTCTTGTCTTCCATTGGAAGCACTTCTTACGGAATATTTTTATACTTTCTTATAAATGAATACAATATTTGATTCAATGATATTTTTCAAGCTATCCCTTCTAACACTGACACTGCTCACTAATTGTAACCAGGGCGCTATCACACGCAATATTCCGGAAAATGCTACTGGAACTAATAATACAGGTAACCCTGGTCAGGATATACTTGTCAAGCCGAAAAATGAGCTCAATGGTATTGTTTTCAAATTATTTATATGCTTTCCTTGATCAATAGTACAAATGTACTTGTTTATTTATTCATGTAAAAATAATGAATCTTGCTCAATCATACAGAATACTGCTTCAAAGTATTGACTGATAAGTCGGATAATTATAAACAAGAATTTGAAGACAATGTTCGGGCAGTTAATGGAGTCTATGATGCGGGTCATATGGATGAGGTTAAGTGTTCTAATTAATCTAGATGTTGAAAAATCATTATTATCAGACGACCATGGCCAGTTTTGGCCGTCATAGCTCATTTAAATCAAAATTTTAATAGTTGATATTTTTTGAATCCAGACCAATGGCAAGATTAAAATCAGAAATATGACACCATTAAGACGACCCAGAAGAATGACCGATATATTCAAGATATGGTTCGCAAAGCCCTACGCCCTCTATATTCCAGACTACAGAGAGAATTGCAAGAAATATTTTTATGGACAGTAAGCTCATAAACAAAATGGACACAGGTGCTCAAGGATAAATACACAGATAGTATTGATAAAAATATTACTGTTTATTGTAAACAATGTTAGATTGTTAGCAGTCGTGACCGGATGTTACGTTATATCTACTCTTATGACGTATAGACACATTCAAAATAGTAAATATTTATTCGTATAATCGGTTCAGGAACTGATTTTTATATAATTGCACTGTTTACTTTTTATTTAAATTGTCAAAGCACCCTTGTACATTTTCGCTGTACTTAGTCCAGAATTTCCAGAATAATCTTTAAATAAGTTCTGGTAAACACTAACGATAATAATTGATAATGAGCTCAATTTCATAAACCAACTGAAAGACAATTGGTCTGTTCGAATGGTCGTCCATTATAATCCAGTTATTGCAGCCTAGCTCATTTTTATAAAAAAATACCTGCAAGTACAAAAGTTTATTTATACAATGGGGGGCGGTATAGCCAAAATACCCTCCCTAGATTTTTAAATGGCCATTTTGAAGTGGCCTTTTTCCGATGAGTTTTCGACCCCCCTCCTATGTTGGCGAAAAATAGTGGGGCCGTTGAGTTTGACCTCCTCCTCACGATTTTGGGGAAAATCCACCATTTTACCTCCCCCTATACCCCCTAGGTTTGCCGAGCGTGGCCATCCCTAGTTCTAATTATATTAAATATGGCTCTATTTGACCCATAATTTCTCAAACAAAAGGTAATTAACAACCCTTACCACCCATGTCAACCACTTTTGCCGGAAATGCTCAAAACTCAATCCCACTGAACACATCCCAGCACTAATCTTCTATCTAGGTCACAGACAGCCACTCCAAATGTCCCACATTAGCCTACAATCCTAATCTACTTTCCCACTATAAACCCCTACTTAAGAACCCACTACAGGCTCAATCAGTTTCTAATACCTTTCATACAGTGATCACTGATCAGCCTCGAGCACACCTCCACTCACAACAATATTCTGTAAATTCTATCGTTTTAATGCTATAAATAAAGTCATTTTCAAAAACTCGCGTAAATAAAGTTTAATTCAATTATTAAAATCATTTCTATTACTGAAAAATGTCAATAACCAACGAGAAACTGAATATTTATCATTGAATTCCAATTGAATTAACAGAATAAATAAGTTGAACAAGAAAATAAAATAAAACAGACTAGATCATCTAAAAACATAAATTTTCCTTACTTTATTTTAGCATTTATTCGTATTTTCATATACACCCTTGCTCATTCACAATATCAAATATATAAACAATAATGTTGTGCTGTACATTTATAAGTGATCTTAAACTATAATTTTTAAAAAGAGCCTTGATTACACTCAATTATTCTTGAAATTCATAATAATTACTTTAATCTAGCAAACTATTAGATTATTCCAGATATAATGATCTATAATGGCTGTATGAAACGACCTGTCCTACACATCAATTATTTGAAGATTATATAATACAAGTCATAAATATTCTTGACTTCCATCAGAAGAACTTCAAAAGTAGTTTCAATTCTCAATAAATATTTATATAATTCAATATTGGAGTCAATGAAGATTTTCATACTTTCGCTTTTGATCTTTATAAGTTTGACCCTGTTCATTAATTGTAACCAGGGCGCTATTGAACGTAGTATTCAGAAAATGATAATCGAGCTAAGGATACTGGTAACACTGGCCAAAATATACTTGTCAAGCCGAGAAATAAGCTTAATGGTATAATTTTCAAATTGTATTTGCTTTCCTTGGTCAATAGTATAAATGCGCTTGTTTAATATTTCATTTAAAATTAATTAATCTTGCTCAATCAGTCAGAATATTGTTTCAGAGTATTGAATGATAAATATAAACAAGATATTGGAGACAATGTTCGGGCAGTTAATGGAGTCTATAATACGGGTCATATCAAAATGGTAAGTGTTCGAAAATTAATCTAGATTGTGCAAAATTTCATTGCAATCCGACGACCATGATCAATTTTGAAGAATGAATATGAAATTATAAGCAAGATTGTTTTGGTTATCACAGCTCATTTAAATCGAAATTTAAACTAGTTAATTTTTTGAATCCAGATCAATGGCAAGATCATAAGGAAAAACATTGTACTCAGACGACCCAGAAGAATGACCGATATATTCAAGCTATGGTTTGCAAAGCCCTACGCCCTCTATATTCCAGACGTCAGAGAAAATTGTAGGAAATATTGGTATGGACTGTAAGCTTATAA
>JAQIWA010003328.1:0-10760 GCA_034693305.1 Eueremaeus valkanovi | reverse complement strand
GCCAAATCTCAAACTCAGGGGGGGTATTTGGTCTATACCCCCCTTGCACATCCCTAATACTGTACTATTCAGTAAACTAATCTGTGAACTAACCAGATTGAAATACAATGAAGTTTGAAAAATGAAAATTTGATTTAAATAATTCATTTGATAAAGAATATAAGGATTTACGATCTACAGGTTCCAGGTTCAAATATTGTATTCTTCCCAACGAGGTTAATTTTTCTGCGGCATACGCCAAATAACGCTAATACTAACAATGCTTTTCAAACTCAACAGGGTAGTGCTGCTATACAGGGTAGGGCTTATATCCGCTTAACTACGGTACATACTATCAAGCTAATATGATAAAAGCCGTTTTGAATAAAGGCAAATTATTGTGCCGGACATAGCTTGCTCAAAAATTATTTATTTAAAACTTATCTTGGCAAATAAATTTTCTAATATATGTGACAATCGGTCGGACTCAAGGCGGTCATATGTGTTGAGAATGGACTCTTGCTCATTTTTCTAAACTATTGATATGTAATAACTGAGTAGTTTTTTAAGATATATCATACCGACGACAATGATTGGAATTCCTATAAACATGAGGCACACGGAGAACATACAGACGCGTTCAGTTGAATCATTTTGTCGGCGCACCTGTTGGTCGGTCAGCACATTAATCATGCCCTCAGACATAGGGCCCGAGGATATGGTATGCCTTGTTGTTGTTGGCCGCGAAGACACTAAAGTCACCGGTTGTGACATAACTGTCCGCAAATTTTATGTACAATTCTTTGACTAATTTATCCGATTCTTAAAGCAATTAATATCCGGTTCCTCTAATTTGCACAATAAAAGTGCAAAAACACAGTTCATATCAAACAACAGAAACATTTTTATTCTTAAATACGTATAAAAATTATTTTCCTTTTTCTTAAAGATTTTCTTTTGATATAAACTTGTATTCAATTCTGTTATTCATATCTCTCTCTCATTGTCTGCGAATATATGTTTAATGTGTTTAGTATTCAAATTGGTTGCCATAGAAAAGCTAGTGATCATTAATATGTGTGTGTTTTTAAATGAATTTTTATATATACCCAGGTATATATAGTATAAAGAATATTAAGACTCATTAACTCAGAATAATAGCGAAGAATATGTTTTCTCTATTTTTGCCTTTTTATACATTTTTATACTTCAATAGCAATATAGTTGTCATTAATATTTGCGTTACTTTTCTCACACTATTCTTCAAATCGATATTTATTTTTATATATTTTATACAATTCTTTTGTATATAGGTGTAAAGCTGGGGTTGAGCAAGCTCAAATAACTTATATGCATACCTTGATACATAGTTCAGAAAGAAATATTAAGCAAAGCTAAAGTTTTGGTTAAATTAGACTATTTTATATATTAATATTTCAGTTATTTCGGGGTAATAGGCCTTAATTGAACTAGGTGTTATTGACTTTTATTGAAGTTTAATACGATGTTGGTTACCCCTCATAGGTTAAACACATTATTGGCTATTAATATAATACTTGTTTACTTTTTTTAGGCTTAAGTGCACACAAAAACTTCAATTAATTTTGTAATTTATTTTTATTTTATTTTTAATATTCTTTAAAATATTACACAAAATATTTCGAAAGAATAATTGAAAAATTGTTTTTTCAGTTTAAATAAATATTAATATTGTTTAAAATTAGAGCAAAAAAAAATAAATGCAATTCTTATAAAGATATTACTGAAGATTAAAAATAATAGTTTAGAAAAAAATATATTTTTATTGATCAAGAATTCTGATGAATAGATAATTATATTCTGTAAAGAAAATTACAGTTCAGTCTGACGGGTCGGTGATCTTGACCGTGATCTTTGTCTAGCCCTCTGAACTTTATCCTTATTATATGTCTCAATATCTTCGTCATCACTATTGGCATAATTTATATGAATTAAATCATTCAAATCCTGATTAGTATTTTTGAAATATTTTTTATAATTCAAATACGATATCAATGTTATTATAATCGATAGAATGAGCGCTGAAATCGCTTCACATATAATAATCAAATTAATCCAAACGCTGTAAGAATGAGGCGGTTCTTGTCTGTAGTGTAATAAAGTGCACATTGAAAATATGACATAAAACAGAATTAAGCGACACTTTCTCCGTATCACATCTGGGTCACCCTTTGCCAATGAGAGCAGGAGTCGGGTTAATCCATAATATCCTGTCATTTCAATTAAAATTCTTTATTAATTATTTGTTTATTTGATAATTATTTTAGTCTCTAATAAGTTATGAATGACTTTATGTTTGGAAATATTTTTCTCGTTTTGTGTGATTAACGGTATCTTTCCGTCGGTTTAGATAAGAATTCAGTTATAATTACTTTTATATATATTAGAAATATTTGTGTAGTTTTCCAAACAGTGTTTGTTTGAAAAATATGTAAATATTTTTCTGTTTTCTATAAATATTTTTTTAAACTGTTTATAATCTCGCTTATAATTAAATAATTCAAAAAGAACATGATGATATATTTAGGAACTTTTTTATCAAGATAATTTATGTTAAATTATTTAAGGAATCATATGATCCAGCATTAAATATTGATTAAATAATGAGTCATTCATTGAAATGTGAATAATTTTCTTAATTTTTGAAATAGAAGTTATCAGGCTATGAATGATTTAGCTCTACAACAATTCTATTTAATTTAATTTTTTTATCAAATATATTCCTGGTCACTTTCACTACAATAGCTGGAAGATATAATATAGCAACAAATGCATCTACTAAGTTTTTATATTTGAATTCTTGATTCTTCAATTAATAAATAGAACTTGATAGAATAAATAATATTTGAATTGAACCAGTTAAAATTGTTAAATGATCTTGCTCATACATATAAATAGAATGACTCACCAATGAGAATAACAGGAATATTGAAATAAAATGATAATTCCATTGTTGACAGAATATATTTCTGGTACACAAACTTTGGCTCGTGATAGTCGACGGGTCGGGCCATACTGTCCACACAGAGAACAATATGTATAACACTATTGACAGTATAGACAATATAGAGATAATCAGAAATTCTGAATCTATTGATCTGTCTGTTCAGCCAAATGGACCAAAAAACGAGCCCTTCCTTGAACTTAAGCCAAAGGCCGACCAAAATAATAATCATTATAAATATGATTCTGAACGATGAGAACTCACTGTCCGGCTCATTGACCACGATAACTCTGCCGAACGTCGATATATCATAAGCGGCCATAACTTCTGTACTTATAAATAGTTATTATATTTCATAATATATTTTCGCATAAATTATTTGCGAAGTCTTTCTGTCATCGGATTAAGTCATGTCAAGTGTTTGCTCAACACTCAGGTCTCGCATATTATATGACTGTCTGAGTAGTCATTCATAATAGAGATGCGAATTAAGGGCTCAATTATTATTATCGGAACAAGCTCAGTTTTGGTATAGCATCTTGGTTATGAATAACAAATTATCATAAATGTATCAAGTTGCTATAAAAATTAATAGCCAGGTTGAAGATGGCATCACTTGCTGTGAATTAATAACAATATTTAACTGAAATATTAATCAATTTTCTCCAATTCTGAAAAATTTCGGATATCAGGCACATTTAAATTCATAGTACTGCCCAGGCCTGGCTTCTCCTAGGTTATAAATAATAGAGACTATTTTATACTTGTTAATTATTTATATGAATATGGTCAAAAAAGATCATTTTTGAACAAGCTCAATTTGTTTACTGTTACCGGTTTATTATATGAATTGATTTTGTAATTATTTCCCGAATGGAAGAACATTGATGTATCTAAGCATGTTCTATGCGTATAAGCATTTGTATCCACGACAATTATCTAATAAACTGACAAAACAGAGTCAAAACCCATAATATCTTATCTAATATTCAAACAGAGATTTTAAGTCAATTGCCTTAAAATTCATATGCATTGACTGACTGATCAATGCTTCAGTAAATAAAAGTCTGACTCAACAAATGTATTGATAAAAGCATAAAAAGAGAGCGAAATAAATGGGGAAAATTAGAATATTCAGCAAAAATTCATGAGAATGAACAAGATCAATCTCAAAGAACAAGATTATAACTTATAATGAAAGGTTCAAAATCGGCTCCAAATATAGCGCTTAAGACATGAATGAATAGCGAAGTGAATGAACGTTACGTTAATATGCGTTCAACGCATGCGTACAGACATATGAACTGTTTTACGTCAAAAAATAAAAATAAATACAAAAAAATAAAATCAAATCAAATAAAAAATTATATGAAAAACGAAAACCAAAAACAAATAATTGGTTTTAAATGTCAGCCAAAAGTCAAGTATTTTATTGATTACTGAAAATGAAAACCAAAACCATTGCAAACATGACTTTGATATTGAATTTGTGTACAAAATAAGGCCAAAAGTATTGCAACGAAAAAATCAAATGAAATAATGATTAATAAAATTGCGTTCAATTAAGACGTACTGAAGATCTCTCTCTCCGGAAGAATGGATAGCATGTCGTCGGCGCCGAAGAGTCCACTAATGACACCAAACAGAAGACAACGACAACAAAGAGAGAGAATTAAACTCTTCTCTCAAATATCACTATTGAATACAACCATTGACTCAAAGGTGGAGACAATCCTGAAGATCGATGACTGTCCACAAGTGGACGACTCGTCGCTTATACTCCTATCGTTACCCAACGGCCCGCTTGTCAGCACTTCAGAGCCGATTCAGTCCTCTTTCCACTCCTTCTGTATTACATCACAAACGGGTCAACGAATATATGGCGGAAGTTATGTCTTCAGTAGTAAACAAGTCATCAATTTTGGCGCCAAAGCTAGTGCTGACACCAGTGCTGGTCAGTCGACCGCCGATGACAACTGTTCGGGCGTTGTCTATACGAGCAGAGCATTGGTTGCGCTCACTGTCCGACCACTGGTCGATCAGCTGAACAAATGTCTTGAATGGTGTGTCGTATGCGCCGACTGTAACCCCCGTTGGATCCGATGCGTAGCACAGATACGGTTACCACCGAAAGGAAAATGTCTTTCAATTAGTTTACCAGAACTTAGAAAAAGTAATTCATTTTTTTTGTTTTTGTTTTCCGTATTTTTTTGTGAATTTATTTTAAAATTATTTTTTTCTTTGAATTTTAGGTTTAAGTCATAAGAGATCTCAAGAATCGCCACAAATGGACAGTCAGATCAATGAGAGAGGAGAAGAGGTGCCGAATAATAACTCCGGTGCGAACTCAGAGCCGAATTCCTCGGCACAGATAACAATATTCCGGCCGCTGTCGGCACTGCCTCTATTCGACTATCCGTTGCGCCGTCTGTTCACAGAAATCCTTTCTGTGGATCAGTTCCTCCTTTGCTATTGTTGTGCACTAATAGAGACACAAATACTCATAATTAGCAGCAATTACTACACACTTATGTTAGTCGCAGAATCCCTGTGCGCTCTACTGAACCCATTCAAGTGGCAACACGTCTACGTTCCTATACTTCCCAAAAAATTAGGTAAGAATTGAATTAATTATCAATTTTTTCAAAACATTTTTTATATTTTTTTCAGTATTTTTTCAGAAAAAAAATATTTTATTATTTTTGTCAAAATTCACGCCAAACCCAACCCCTGGCCAACCCTTACATTTAGGCGCAAATATTTATTTGCATTTATGTTTCAGTTTGAATACAATTCAAAATCTATTCCAAACCCTTTCAGTGAAAATGAGTTTTTATTTTTCAAAATTCAAGTTTAATGAACAGAAAAATCTATTTTAGCCCAAAATTCTTGTCTGTTATTAAACATTTCATATAATTGCGTAAAAAACATGAAAAGGATATATTACCGGTAATCATTACATGGATTGTATCCTGGATAACTCCAAAAGTGTATCCTGGTTCAAATAGACAATTGAGGAAAAAATAATTAAAAATCTCAACTCTTATAATAATACAATAAAAATATTTTGCCTTCTCTTCCCAATTCACTACTAATAATTGAGCATGAGCATTGACCAAGGTTGCATAATTAAGCAAGCTTTTAATTAAGTATGATTCCAGATAACTTTTGTTATGTATAAATTAATCTAGATCAATAAATAGTGTGCTGTTATTAGCCTTTGCCGCAAATTAGCCATGCTCTATTAATTAGCTATTGTATAAGTACACTGATTAGTTCATAAAAAGCAACTCTCCAGTTGAAACACTCAACAGATCACTCAACCAAGTATTTACTTGCGATAATCGAGAGCCTATTTGATTGATAATTCTGATTGAATACAAACAATAATTTTTTCCTTTTTTTATTGCTTTTTTATGCTTTTTATGGCTTTTTATTAATCACTTAATTATATATTTTTCTTACAATTTATTAATTAATTGATTGCTATTTAATAGTAGAGAAGCACTGATTGATTGATTGATTCCCTATTTTCCGATTCAATGCTCTCTTTGTTTTGTACTAATGGTCTATAACTTGACAACCCTTTCGAATATCCAGGTCTTCACTATTTAGACGCTCCGACACCTTATATAATGGGCATAAATAAGAGCTCAAACATAGCGGCAAACAATCTAATGGTCGGATGTCTTATAGACTGCGACCAGAATTCAGTTGAGCTGAACGTCGATTCCTCTGCGTTAGTAATGCCGCCATTCGTTGACAGTCTTAAGCAGGAGTTGGAATCAATACTGAACTCTGATGTGAGGCTCAGTTCCTCATCAGTTATGCCGCAAAAAAGTGCTGCACTCAAGAGAGTGACCGAATTGGCCAAAAAGCACAACGTCTTCAATGATAGCTTTGATTATTTGGATGACTTGAAACTCAATCAACAAATTAGAGTCACTTTTCTTAAAACTATTCGCAAAAATATTTTGCATAAATACCAACAGTTTATCATTACATCCAATAATAAAAAGGTATTTAAATATATTTTATTTGTTTTTTTTGATTATTTTTGTTTTGTTTTTCAATAAGTTTTTGACAAATTATTTGTTTTTTTTGTGTAAATATTTTTTTGGACTCATTTGTGTTGCGATTATTGTTTGAAATGAATTAATATTTTTTTTGTGACTAAATATTAGGATTCGATTCGTTTCGATGCCGTCAGCTATCTGTCAGATCAGCCCCAATCGATTCAGCCATTCCTCCAGCAGTTCGTCGAAACACAAATGTTTGTCTCATTTATCGACGAAACGGGCAAACAGTTGATCCGAAAGCAGAAGACAATACACAGTCTGTCGGAGCAGTCGCTGTACGAAAGCATATACGACGACGACTACGAAGACTTAGATCTCTCGCTATTCAGTGATATAATACTTGAGTCGCGTTTTAATAATGCAAAACAAGTCGATTTGATTGAGTTGGAAGACATCCCGACTCTCGACGCAACCAATTCTGTGCCCAATTCGCCGATCAATTGTTTGCACTCCGGTTCGACGACATCCCTGTCCTCCACAGCTATAGCTTCGCCGCGAACGCGAAGAAAGTTTCAGACATTGAGTCAAAAGAATTTAACCAAAGATTCAAATACTATAAACAGTTCCGTATTATCGTCGCCTTCGAAGACAGTTCCGGCGGCGCTGACAGCGCAGACCAATTGGCGAGTCGTGGAGACACTTATGAGAGAAGTCAAAGTAATTCTGATTTTTGTCTCTTTTTTATCACTTTTTTTTGTCCATTTTATGCATATCTTAAGAAATTATTTTATTGTTAATTACTTTTTGTAATTTTTTTTGTTTAATTTTATTATTTCAGATAAAAACAAAACGCATTCTTATAGAGAAGATGGGCAGCGATGAAGTCGGACCACTTGGATGCGGAACAGTCGGTGGCGTCGAAGAGAACACTTTGATCGCCGCCTTATGTGATCTGATTGAACGGATTTGGTCGCACGCGAGGACTGACGACAATAAGGATATGAATCGATGGCAGTCCGGGAAGTGTTCCTTTTGGTCACATCTGATGGCTTACTATCAGTTGGAGACTAACGATGCCATCGATTCCAATAATCAAAAGTCTTTCGATTCCTCGCAGTTAACGCCTGGTATTCACTGATTAATAATTTTATTATTTTTATTCATATTTTTTTCACTTTTCTATTAAATTACTTAAAACTTGAGTTTATTTTCCAAAAACTTTATTTTCTTTACGTCTTTAACGAACTGTTCTTCCATTTCACTGCTCTTACTCTTCGCTTCCTATTAAGGCTTGGCGTGGATTCTGTTCCGGAAAAGGATTGATTGTATGTCTGATCTCTGGAACTGATCTTTAATTAACTTTAAATTCTATTATATTTTTTTGGTTTATATTTTGCTTTTGTTTTCACTCTTTATTAACGTTTTGTATTGATTACTAAAATCGATAACATTTTCTATATATCTATAGCTTTGTCTCAAATATCAATCGACTCGTCCTCGACCTCACAGTCGACGCCTTCGTCTCCATCTAAACAACTGAATAGTAATCCAATGAAACCGTTGCCGACGACACTCATACATGACATTAGGTTTTAACCATTCAATCGATTAAAATATGTTTTCTTTTAATATAAAAATTTTATTGATTTATAGATCTGTTCGAACAATGGCTGACATTAAGACAGATGTCGGCAAAAGTCGCGCTTTTATACGTCTGGCGCTGGAAAGGAAGCTTTTAAGCAAACATTTGCGAACTTTACTCATAAATCAGGAATTATTGCTGTAATTAAACAAATTTTATTCAATTATTTGTTTTTAGTTTTATTTTTATTCTCTTTTTGTGACTTTTTTTTTGCAGAACTTTATACAAAAGATACGCTTTCCTCAGGTGTGAAGAGGAAAGGGAACAGTTTTTGACTCATTTATTAACTCTAAATGCCGTCGATTTGATGTGTTTTACAAATACTTTTACGACAAGTGTTTTGCGTTCGTATTCATTGTTTTTAATA
This sequence comes from Eueremaeus valkanovi, assembly GCA_034693305.1. Taxonomy (NCBI): domain Eukaryota; kingdom Metazoa; phylum Arthropoda; class Arachnida; order Sarcoptiformes; family Eremaeidae; genus Eueremaeus; species Eueremaeus valkanovi. The sequence continues at coordinate 1,770 of JAQIWA010003328.1, read as the reverse complement.
ATTATTTAGTTTTTTTAATTATTGTTTTTCCTTTCGATCCATAGCTTATACACTAATAATAAACGGTTCGACACAAATGAACGGTTGGTTTTCGATTACCGGTTCCATTGCCGGCACGACTGATAACTATTTAATTAATTCTGCGAATTGTTATACTTTTAAAGTAAATAAGTTTTAAATCAATTATTTTTGTTGTTATTTATATTCAAAACTAATTTTTATTTTTCTTCATTTCATATAAAGCATCGAAATCTCGGAGTTTTAAATACATTAACCATTTGTGTCAACCAAAGCACTAAAATATTTATTGAATACTGTTTTGTTAGGAATGAAGTAACGAATCATATTTATAAGTATGTCGTCTGTTCTGACCTTTGGTTTGCAAATTGTTTTTTTAAGAATTGTTTTCAAAAATTAATTTTTATTTCGTTTACTTTTTTTTTGCGCAGATTTTACTGCAATCGATGGTTCGGCCGGAATATAGACGACGGCTCAACGGAACGGGTACTGATCGGTGAACTACTGACCGGTTCCATAACGGATATAATGAAGAAGACTAACCCGACCCGGAGCTCATCCATTGGCCGCAATTGGACCCGAAATAGCGATCAGTTCCGTAAAGACGAGACCTTTTCTGTGGAAGACTTGCAGACAATGTTAGGCGAAAATGTCAACCAAATTATGAAATACTATTTCAACGCACAGAACACTAACAGCACTTATAGTACTAATAGTGTCACTAATAATACGAACACTAATATGAATGAAAATAATAGCGAATCCAATAACGAATTAATTGATTTGCGGACAACTCAGAGGCGAAAAGTGTCGCCAAAACTGCATTTGACGCCAACTCATAGCCAGACAGTCGGCAAACGGTTCGCCACTTATAGACATAATGCGGTCGGCGGTCAGTCGGGTCACGCGATTGGCAAGAATTTAATTAATTTGATTTTCGCCGAAAGAAAATTGCTGTGGATTTTGACCCAAATATTTTACTACGGGTTCAAAAACAGAGGCCGTTCCTCATTCCGGAAGCAGAACTATTTGTGGGACTATTTGCTGCGAATTGTCTGCGAATTAAAGATAAGTCGAGCGACGCATAAGACTGTCGACAGTAATGCAGAGGTTTTTATCGATTTAATCGACTCTATTACTAATAATGCGCCCAATTATGGAAAGGACATGAAGTTTGCGCTCTTTCTGCTCATTTCTATTCGGTATTTGTGCCAAATATTTAGTAGTTTTGACAAAAATTGTTTTTGGTTTTTGTTTTTTAATTAATTTTTTTGTTTTCCTTTATAGCGACCATCACTTGAGTCCCCGATTCCTCAAACTACTGACCCGACCCTCACTCGCGCAGCTCTTTTACGAAACGGAGTCGTTCTTACGGGACATGACTTTAATTACATTTTTAGTCCAAATACTCAATACTTTCAATGATATTGAACTGACTTTCGAGCCGTCGCTAACAAAACGATTATAAAGTATTTTATTTTAAATATTTTTATTCATATTTGTTATGAAAACACAACCAAAACCTCAGTTCAAATGTAATAATAATTATATATAACAATAATTTCTTCAATATTTTTGTCACAAATTATTTCTATTTTTAGTTTAATTACAATTTTTTTTATTTAGTTTTATATCAAAAGTAGTTTTTGGTATAAATTAATTGAAAATATGTTTATCTATTGATTGCATGTCTTGTTATGAATATTATCTCTAATTGTATTAAAAATATATTTTTCTCATTCAATACTATTT
>JAQIWA010003327.1:0-10761 GCA_034693305.1 Eueremaeus valkanovi | reverse complement strand
TTCAAATTAATTCTTCCCCCTTTCTCATTTCAAACTCAAACTATTCGATGTTTGCTAATAAGATTTACGAGTCTCACCCGTTCAGGAAACGACTATACTTCTTCTGTGTAGTCGATTTTTTTCAATGGAAAATTTGGGTTCAGGTAAGCTATTAAATCATAGATTAATTAGTAATTTAATTAGTAATTAATAATTAAATTTTATAGCAAACCAAAAAAATCATAAATAAATTCTTGAATATTGCCAAACATCGGATCAATCCAAGCAATAAGAGAGGAAATATTATACACTATATACGGTAAGTGAGCAGGTACAGTACAGTACAGTACAGTACAGTACAGTATCTGACTTAAATATATTTTGTAATGAATCTGAATTTTTAATAAAAGCATAATTTACGCAATAATATTGATTTTTCTCTAATGAGACTCATATTCATTAAGTTTTAATGTATTTCAATGAAAATGCTTTGTTATTACATAATAGAGTGCAACCAAAGAATATTCTATTCAGTAATCATAGGCTATAGAGAGTAGACATCCAAAAGACACCAAAATTCAATCCTTTCCCGTCCAAGTCACGCCTAGGCCCCCTGACGTCTTGGCCTAGAAGGCGTATTTCATCCCATCCTGCCTGTTCCTGCCGGGACTTGGCCTGTCCCAAATTGAACTAAACATTTGTCTCGTCTGTTCCGTTACGATCCTATACAAGACCAAGACGAACATTTGGGAGTCTAATACAGAGTAAAAATACCATGCTTATTTCACAAGAACATTACACAAATGAGAGAGTATTGACACTTCTTCAATCTGTATTCGATTTGTTACAAATGAACAAGTATACACTGTAAACAAGGTGATAAATGTGCTCAAATCAAAGCTTAATTATTGTATTTTATAAAAAGATGTTTTATTTAATCCAATTTTATAAAAATATAAAATATTTTTAATTTGAATTCTATTCATGTTTTTAAACAATTAATTAATTTATTTTCTCTTCATTTGATTTTTCCTTTTCTAACAATAATTTAACAAATTTTTTGATGTCATCCGCAACTAGTTTTGGCTCTTCGAAAGCAGCGGAAACTCCACCCCTGGGCATATCAGTGTATTGAATCAAATTCATGTATTGGTACTCCAAAAGCATTTTTGGGGTTCGGATCAAAGACTTAGGAAAGTCAGCCACAGCTGCGGCAACACTGGCCGGCACTGGAATACTACGAATAAATTGATAGTTAATAAACAATACTTAAATCCGAATCATATTCTGTATATAACTGACTCATCCAGACTGTGCTGTAATGCCCGGGCAAAGCTTTCTTTATAGAATCTCATACTCGAGACCACATTATTCGAAACCCAATGTATCATAACATTAGTCAAGAGTTCATCTAAAGTGAACTTTTCTGTTAGACCTCCGTCTGATTTCATCGCATTATCCGGGTCAGTGGAGATCGATATAAAAGCTGCCAAACCGACTGGACTGTCGATAAGTGCGGCACCAAATGTGTCTGGTTTAGTAGCCTGGATGAGTGCAAATCCTGATTCAATCACCATATGAGCAAGCTTATCCCAAACTGGATATAATTTATTGTAATCCTTATCTGGATTGTCGAAAACTAGGGAAGGGATATATGCGCCGATAATCATCTTAATTAATGCCATTCCACTCAGTTTTAAGGTCGGGTGCATTAATGTATGGATTCCGCGAATACTGCAATCAAATCAATCGATTGTTTATATAATAAAAGCAGTCATTAATTGCTTATAATTGAAATAAAGGTATACTTCTGTGGATAGAGCTTAGCCATAGTCATCGATACAATAGTACCCCAATGTGACCCATGCACTATAAATCGTTTGTGATTCAGTCTATCCATTAATTTTACAAAAATACGAGCCGTAGAGACCATATCGAGGCCTGAAATTTCAGTTTAAATATTACCCGGTTATGGATAATAACATTTCATCCGAACCTTTCTGTTTGGCTGCGTCTGAGAAACCAATGCCAGGAATTGACGGACAGATGACTTCGAATGCCATATCATTTGTCGGTTCAATTAGGAGTGGAATTAGTTTATAAAAATCCCAAACAGATCCGGGCCAGTCGTGTATCAGCTTAATCGCAATCAATATTTATCAGAATATTTTATATAACATATCAGTCCAAACATACCATAAGAGGAATCACTGTTTTCGTTGGTTTCGGTGGCTTTATGTGAAGGAAATGAATATTCAATCCATTGATTTGAGTCTTGAATTGACTGAATTGATTCAATTGCTTCTCTTGTTTACGCCAATCAAACCTTGTTTTCCAGTATTCGACAACTTTTCTCAAATAATCCGAATTAAATCCATAATTGAATTGCGTTCCGGCAATCGGTTCGGCAAAACGGGCCGATTCTAGACGTCTTTGGAGGTCCTCGAGTACGGCATCGGTTACATTGATCGTAAACTTATTGATAGCCACCGGATCTTTAGGTAATGGTTGCCCAGCTGTGCAAAAAGTTCATACGTGTAAACCAATTGATAGCAATGTCAGTCAATTGTCTTACGTTTCAATTTATTTCTGCCAAACCATTGGTCCTTAAGTTCAGGCAATTCAGGACTTTTAATCATAGGATACAAAACTGCACCGATAGCCACAACTATGGCTGTGATCACAAACTTCTTCACAAAACCCATCGTTTTTGTAGACAATTTGTTATAAATTAATCTAAAATTAATGAAAACTGATATTTGATATGAATTAATAAATATATTAAAATATAATCAATGGAATTGAAAACCAGAAGTAAAGCCAATGTAAAACATTGAGTAAAGAATATATAACAAAATATAACAGGGTAAACTAAGGGATCATTTGCTAAAGCAGTATTTAATTTCAAAGACATCCCTGTTAAAATAAGTTTCAATTAAAGTAGATTAACATTAAGTTATTCAATGAATAATTCATAAAAATAAGGATTCATTAAAATAAAATTTATTTAATTAATTGGAAAAAACATAAGTATTTTCTATATATAAAAGATTTGAAAACAATTTATTGATTTCTAAACAATTTATTTGCTCTTCTGTTCATTCATTTTCACTGCCTTTTCATTTTCAAGAACTAATTTAACGAATTTCTTGATGTCATCCGAAACCAGTTTCGGCTCTTCGAAAGCGGCAAAATGTCCACCCCGGGGCATTTCCGTGTATTGAACCAAATTCTTGTGAGGATTGGCTACTATTGCCTTTGGTGTTCGCATTAACTCATGGGGAAAGTCAGCCACAGCGAACGGAACACTTTCTGGCACTGGGATTCTGCACAAACATATAAATGATTTTTAATTATTAAATATAATGAAAACATTGAGAAATAAGAACTGACTCATCCATATGGAGCTCAAAGAGTCGGACAAAGCTCTCCTTATAGTATCTCATACTTGAGGCCACATTATTGGAGACCCAATATATCATAACATTAGTTAAGAGTTCATCTAAAGTGAACTTTTCTGTTAGACCTCCGTCTGATTTCTTCACATTGTTCGGGTCAGTCCAGGTCGAGAACTTTTCCAATATATAAGCGGCTAAACCGACCGGACTGTCGATGAGTGCGGCGCCGACTGTGTCTGGTTTGGTGGCCTGGATGTGCATATAACCCGATTCTCTTACCAAGAAATAAAACTTATCCAGAAATGGGAACATTTTATTGTAATCCTTATCGGGATTATCGAAGACCAGTGAAGGTGCATAAGCGCCGACAATCTGTTTAAGCAATTGTATTACCCCTCTCCTGGAGACCGAACTCGTTGTCGTATGCAATCCTCGGACACTATGTGAAAAATTTGATCAAAGGTTCAATCTTTGAAGTTCAAGTCGAATACTGCTGTAAATAATCACTTTTGTGGAAGTGAAAGAGAACAAACTATTATAGAAAGTATAGCTTGAAATCCGTGTAAAACTTCTACAAAAAGTGTATAATATCTCAACAATAACAATAAATCAATTAAAAATAAAATCTCTTTTTTCTTAATTGTTTTGAAAATGAATAAACGTAAGCTATCAGAGACTGAATTCGATCGTATGCTAAATGAAATAATTCTGGACGAAGAAAGAGAAGATCCAGAGGAAGCGTGCGGAGAAATTGTTAGCGATTCCGAATCCGAAGACCATTTGAGTCAAAGCGATCATAACACCGACACTGAAATTGAATACGAATCTGATGACTCATTGAAGGACATTAGAGGAAGAACCGATTATATTTTAAGCGATGTGTTGTCCAGTAGTAAAACCGATTCTCAGAATATTATAAAATTCATATCTGGTCCTAAAAATAAGGCCAAGACTGCAATCAGTGAAATGGATTGCTTTCGGTTATTTCTGACCAAAGATATGCTACAAATGGCAGTGTATTTCACAAATCAAGAGATAATAAAAAGGCAGAATAAAGACAACAGATCTGTCCAAAGATATGATAATACCACAGACGAAGACGAGATATTGGCATTTATTGGATTACAATACATGAGTGGAGTAGGAAAGGCTGCTCATGAAAATATCTTTGAGTTGTTCAGCAAAAAAGGCTTCGGAAGAGATGTTTTCAAAACAACAATGTGTTCGAAAAGAATCCAATTTCTCAACTCTTGTTTACGTTTTGATGATCGATATACAAGACATGTCCGAAAAATCAATGACGAAATCGCAGCAATAAGTGAAATTTGGGACAAATTGAATAACAATTGTCAACACAATTATGAGATCAGAGCACACAACCATTGATGAAATGCTCAGAGGCTTTCATGGCAGATGTGGATTTAAGCAATACATGCCTAAAAAGCCTGCCCGTTATGGCATTAAGATAGTTATATTAGCAGACGCAGACCAGTTATATGTATAACTCAATAATATATAAAGGAAAAGAGGCTAATATGCCAAGAAGTAAATCGGTCGGTAGCGATGTTGTCCTAAAACTCACCGAAAAAATAAGATTCAGCTGTCGTAACATGACAATGAACAATTGGTTCACGTCATTCAAACTGGCAGAAGAACTATTGCAATTCAATTTGACCATTGTTGGGACATTGAAGCAGAACAAGCCCGAAATTCCTAAAACCTTTTTAGCTTCAAAGGATAAAAGGGTTAATACTTCAATGTTCGGCTACAACGATCAGACCAAGACAGCTGTTGTCTCATTCGTGCCTGAAGTGAAAAAAGTTGTATTACTTTTGAGCACAATGCACAAACGTGAAGTAATTAATCCGAACAATAGTAAACCAGAAATTATTGAGTTCTATAATAAGACAAAAGGAGGAGTCGATGTATTAGATCAGCTCTGTAGCACATACACAACGGGGCGTGATAAGCGAGCGTCCAAAAGATGCAAAGCATGCAAACGATTGATTTGTAGCACTCATCAGATATTGTATTGCAACGAATGTGATGAGAATGAAGATTACTCTGAATAATATTAAAGATTTATGGTTATTTAAAATTATTCTTCCATTATATAATGAAAATAAAACATAATTTGTATTTAATTTTTTCAAATAAAAACAAAAAATTTGCAAAATATGACTTTTATAACATTAGCTCTAATTTTTGAAAACTTGTGCACAACTTTTAGGAATTGTTGCAGACAATGTTTATTTATTAGATCTGAGATTTATTTGATATAATTTTCCATAACGTACGTATATAAAAAGGACCACAATTTAAGTGCAAAATTACGCTAAGTTTAAAATTATCAAGATTATTACAAATAGATCTAATTTATACTAGCTGTTAATAACGTTCGCGCTTGCTTATTGAATCTATATTGTGTATTGTTATTAAGTTTTAATTTTTTTCATTTTTATTGATTATTTTTTATTTTAATTTTTATTTCTAATTTTATAAATTTCTATTATTTTCTATTTTTATTTTTTTTAATTAATAGTAGGTTTAAATAGAACTTCTAACCTATATATATATTATTGAGTCTGTGTGGCTGAATGGTATAGGCTTCTGGTTTTGAGCCAGAAGATGTGGGTTCGAATCCCACCGCCGGGCTATGTGTGCACGCATTTACTCTTTTGCAAATTATCACCTAGGACTCATGTATTTTATATATGAATTTGCAGCGGCCGATGGCCATTTTAACGTATATAATTGGCACATGGTCAAATTTACGATTCTTTTTTTCAAATTTTGAGTTTTTAGGATTTTAATAACCCTGGCTATTGTAACGGACGGGGGTCCGCAAAGTTAACAGGGTACATTTAAATGAAGACAGACAAGGGTTATATAAAAAATTGAGATTTATTTATTAATTAAAAGTATATAAAACGGTGTGAAAGGAAAGGTATGAGAACTACATGTTCATGCTTTGAAGGGATCCCAAGGACTAACTCTTATTATAAAGTTTTACAATTAATATAATAATAATTATGACATTTGATATAATTATTGACAGAAAATAAGCGTACAATTGACTGCATAGAAACAAAGATGAAATTTAAAACTTTTCCAATACATAGGAATCACAGATTCCTAACACTATGTATATTTTTTTAATCAGCAAAAGACGAGAAATTCAATGGTATATTAATTGCTTTTATTAAATTATGTTTTTTTTCGCAATTTTGAAGTTTTTTAAAGTAAATTTCAACATCTCGTTGATTATATTATTCAACTTGATTAAACGATAAAAATGGTATTTAATTTGTTTGGGTCTGTTGGATGGTTTTTGTGAAAAACTATATTTAAGTTTATCATAGAATAGGCTGGAAATTTAGGAATTTCCCCTTAGAGTGGCCATTGGCCGCTAAAAATTTATCTCTAAAATACATGAGAACTAGGTGATAATTTGCAAGAGAAAATCAGAAAAGGCGCGCACACATAGCCCCTTGGTACACTTGTGAATGTCCTTGGATAGAGCAGAACAAGTTTTTTAGATTAAATACACCCAAACATAGATTATTATGAGTACAATCAGAACAATTGTATCTCTACTAAACTTTAGTGCACTTCACTTCTACCATCTCTACCACTCCTTATAGTACCTACAGGTCGACCAAAAATAAACCCAATATTCTATTGCTTGTCTTAAGCAGACACTGATGCAGACGTGAACTTTTGAGGGAGAGTTTATAGTGTTGGATTGATGTGAATTTCTATACTTTCCAAGCAACAATACCAAGAAAAACTAGTATATAGTTTTATTTGAAGAATAAACTTGGAAAAATATCCGATATTATGAGTTTAGCATCGTAAGAATCTCGGGTGAATTTTTTGTTTCTAATGTCTGATGCTATCCATTGGCCAATCAATGAAATATAATCACCCTGCTTTATTACAATCTCGAGACTGTAATTCTATTATCACTAGCAAAAATTATTTACACTATGATGGTGGCTATTTCTATTGGCACATCCCTGTGAGCTATAATACAATTTTATATGTAACTGTTAAAATTTTGGCATCATTCTTGTTGAGAGGGAGGAGGGAGCAACAATTATGTCTGAATAAAATCTATCAAGTTTAATGTTCAAATTAATATAATATCAATATGAATTGAAATAAAAATAACCATGATTAGAAAAGACAGCAGAATCTTGGTAATATTACCATAGCGACATTTATATCTGCGTGATACTTTTATACTATTACATTTTGTCGTATTCAAGGGGTAATTTTCAAAGGACATCTAAATTATGCGGACTTAAAAAACGGAAGTAAAATGATGAGGGTCGATCTCCTAATCAACCTAGTTAAAAATTATCCTGTTTTTAAAAACTGTAATTGTTTGAAATTCAATTATTTTATTTTAACGTATTTTACGTGGATAATTATTTTTGGATGCCGTTCAGAACACAGATCAAATTTTAGTACTAGTTATTTAAATTTTTCAGTAAAAATTTCGATTATTTGTAAAATATTTCTTGTCAAATGACCATGATGACACTCTTCAAATCTTAGATCTGTTTGGTGCAGATCAACTATTTTATATCACATGTAAGGCACATACTAATTCAGCCAGGACTTCGGTTATCGTAGTTTCTTTGCAGTCTTTTCCTTATACTACAGTATAAACAGATTGAAAAAAAATATTCAAAAAAAATTGAAAAAATCTGTTATTTGAATGAAACAGCCATTCTTTTACTTCCCAATTATTAATTGCTCCCAGTACAATATAAATGTTAAAGAATTTTAAAAATACAATTACAGTTTGATAAGTATAAAAAAATCGCTAGTTGAAACTTTCCCAGTTTAAATTAACTTGTTTAATGGCTTATTAAATGAATTATGATCTAGGGAAATTTTTATTGCAACAATTTTTAATTTTCAAAAATATATGAATTAATAACAGAATAATAAGCAATACAAAGTTCTTATTAATTAAATGGTTGTAATCATATGGACCAGACCATTCTACTAATCTAATAAACATTAATGTCAGGGTTATCTGAATCGCATGGAGTTTAAAATCAAATTCGCAAAATTATATTGAATAATAAAGTCCTAGTTTATTAATTTCAAAAGTAAATCAGAAAACTCCGACAGACATAGCAGCTTGGTATATTTGTCAAGAGCATAGAAACTATTTTCAAATTTTGTGTAACAGTTGAATTATTTTCTGCTTTTGATTGTAATTGAAAAATTCTAAATTCAAAAATAGAGTACCAGGTTGATTAATGTGTTGATAAAAATCATCATATTTATCAAAACAGGTCAGACAATATTGAATAAATTGATGCTTGGTAAACATAAATGAAGAATAACAGTCAGAATTATATAAATAGAACGAAAATAATTTTATTCATAATTTATGAATTTTTAAACCACTTTCTCTAGAAGATGACTGTATAGATTCACCAACAACCCGATTAGAGTTAAAGCAAGAATTTTTTCGTTTAGAATACAGTGAAAATATATTCATTTAATTCTCTTCCATATTCTGATGGCATTATTTCGTGGACGCACTTCACCCCCGGATACAGTGAAGTTCAATGAAGCCGGTTCACCCGAATTATTGCCTGTCCAAATAGTTTTACTCGTTTCTCCAGCTTTTATATTCATTATTTGATCTCCAAAATAATCTAGGTGCTGATTGTAAACATTTCCAACTTTTATTAATCTAGGAGAATTATCAGACTGTTCTGTCTCAAAAGCGGCTGAACCGCCTCCAACTGCCCTGAAGAATAAGCCAGCATAATCTGAACTAATGTCCTTCCATTCCAGTGTTGGCCAAATTGATTTCGGCACTGATTGACCCGGAAGCTGAACGTATATGAATCCAATTGGTACACCAGGGTTATTTTTGATTTGATTAATTTCATCATTCATACTATGTTTAACATTTAATAAATTTTCTTGAACATTTGAAATGGACAAAATTTGCATTTTTTGGCATATGAAAGCACCATGCTTATTACATGGCTCATCAGTCCATTTACCCGTTGAAGGACTTTCTTCTATCATTTGAACTCATGCTTTATCTGTACTATTATTTGACTTTCCTTTCGCCCAATTAGTGTAACCAATGTCTGTATTATCCGTCCATTTATACGATTCGCTATTATTATATTTCGCTCCAATCCATACGTTATCCACTATTTTATGTGTTTTGAAGACTAGGTTTGACACGAATTGCTTTTCAACTGCTGAACGAATTGTAGCCAACTTTGAGCCCTTCTCTGCATTATTGCACGCGATTTCTGCTTTCGGTTCAGTGACTAACTTATCAAATACTTTGAAGCATTTTTCATCTTCATATACATCCCAATCACCACAGGGTGAATTCGATGTTTTGTTAGAATCTATATCAGTGTTTAAAATTAAATTCATAATTTTAAAAAAAATTCAAAGTTTAAAATGAAACTAGCTAATTTTGAAATTAATTAAAAAGAATTAAATGACAAAAAATAATTATTGATTAAAACCCTATAATATAACCTTAACTTTATTATCTGATAAATTTTTCTCCTTGTATAATTATGTTATGATTACCCTTAACAATCTTATCAGCCAGGTCCACATTAGGTATGTGCAGCAATGACAAAGAATATAATATCCGGCTGATATTTTCAATTTTATAAAATACCAGCCAGCTAGTATTATTAACGGAATTATGATGCTTACCATTAGAATAAAATTCAGATTTGAGTTCATCCATATCATTCTGGTGCATACTCTTCACTTTATCCAGTTCACTTTTGTAATTCTGCTCCAATTGCTTGACCTTTAGTTCAAGCTTTTTAAAGCTGTCCTCAATAGTAGCCGCACTTGTTTGCGCATGTGCTGTGAATATTGTAATAAAATATCATGGGTACAATTGTGACAAGCTAATTATATTTCTTTTTAATTGAAAGAAACAATAATTAAATTTATATCTTAACATTTGAAATATTACCATAATCATTTTTACCCTTTTTAAAGTTATTATTAGACTTACATTAAGTTAAAGATGTAATGAAAGAAAACAATAAAAATATTAGATTTAAAGAGAATAACATTTTTATGCTTTTATTTAATTACAGTTCAATATTAATGATTACGTATTCATACGAACTAATAGCCAATGCATATAAAGAGTATTTCTTTTATACCTTTCATAATCGATGTCACATTTCTAGCTAGATGTTTGTTTTTTGTTCTTTTTGCACTAAATTTGTCTGATTAGGACCATATTTATGGCCATATGATATGATATTACTGATAGTTAACGTTGTTAATTTACGGTAAATTATGATTTGGTGGTAAATTTACCGTAATTTACGGTAAACTTACCGTAAATTTA
>JAQIWA010003326.1:0-10763 GCA_034693305.1 Eueremaeus valkanovi | reverse complement strand
ATAATGGGGTTGTGCCCAGGCTCATATTAGCACATGAGTGCAGTTTCCCCTGCTTTCGGGCAATCGTAACGGCACATACAGTTTCTGTGGGCGACCCTACAAAGAAAGGACTCGGGCGGAAATACCTTTTATTAATAAAAGTTAAAGCTATTCATGCAAAATGAAAAGTTATCAAGTTAAATTGCTCGGTACACGTATTTGACCCCCCCCTCCCGAAAGTAGTTGATTTTAATGGTCATTCTTGTTTTTAGTTAAAAATATTTCTGCCTGATTAAATAATTGTTATTGTGTCTCAAACAAGAAGCGTCACAATAAATATGGCCTTGCACACTTTGTATGATTGTATGCTTACGTAATAAAGTAATAGATAGAGTAATTTCTGATATTTTATTTCTTTTTGTCACTATTTTTAACAAAATTCATGTCCTGAATACAAATAACCTGTTATTTCTGCTCTTACAACAATAAAGTGCCCTTATTCTTTTAGGCCCTAATCTTACGTTTGAATAGGTTTATCTTGGGACTTTAGTACCTGTGCACATAATATATTTATTGCTAATTTAATATTTGTTATAGTTACTCGAATCATATGTAAGTTAAATTGTTTTGGATCAATATTATTATTATGGATGGCCAAGTGGTAATAGCCAGGGTATCCCATAGTTTTTGAATTGTGTTGTTTAAGTGGATTTCTTCAATGCTTTAGCTGTTGATAATGTACGAGCTTAGCAGTGAAGAGACATTTAGGGATTGGTAAATAAAAGTACAGCCCCTATCACTGTTTTTCACTGCCAAGCTCAAGTGCACTCGCATGACTTTCGACCCTCCCCCACCGAAAGAAGCCATTCTTGTTTCTATTTATAAATATATATGCAATAATATAGGGAATAAATATTTATGCCTGATTAAATAATTGTTATTCTGTCTCAAACCAGAAGCAATTTTTTTCAACTCAAATGAATAAGGGATAGAAATAATATTTTTTGAACAAGCAAAAGAAGCTGGGATTTAATGTTGAATTAATTGATTTTATATTTTTTTTGCAACTTTGAAAAGAAAATACACACATCTTTTCGATAATGTTATTCAGCTTGATCAGATGATAAAAATGATACAATACAATACAATTTAATTTTCCAAAAAAATAAAGTTAAACGCCCTTGTTGTGGCCATTAGCAGCTATACATTTGTATGCTATACACAAACCATAATTTTTAAATTGACACCGGGAAAACCTACAAACTCGAGGACACACATCTTAGCCGCTCACCTGTCACATATGATCAAGTTTTTCGATTACGGTGGCAATTCTAAAACTCTGTGCTTCAGAATTAACTGAATAAATATTCGGGAATGGGCAAGGTTAAAATAGCAAATTTGGCCTCAAAACTCAAGGAGTGTTTAGGGTTGGGGGGAAAATGGTCGCTACGAAGTCCGCAAGAATGGCACCATTTCGGGAGTATACAGCGCTAGATATTGAGTGGGGTAAAGACCTCTACTCAAAAGAGGGAGGGGCTCTTTGCGAATTATAAATTCTAAATTACAAGACTCACCTGAATGCCACTTAAATTGACCTTTATGGTGCCATCATAGAAATTTCGAATTTCCGAAATGCACATTTCCAACTCTATCGTTAATGCTGCCAGCCTACTAGCGCGTGGCTCATATTTAATACATGGCCCCACCCACCATATTTAGTTCATGGCCCGTGGTCTGTACCCACGACCAACTCTAGAGCCATCTTTTTAAGCAAATGAATCCACATCTAATTGTGCTTGAATTTGTCGCGGGTGCAGACGGGCCAACAATTTAGTAATTGCTTACATTTTGTCTGCATTGCAGATAGGTGGTTTTTACATCAAATCACATTTCTCATACGAAGAACTCGTTTCTCCTTTATAATTTGAAAACAAGGTCTTTTAAATTTCATCAAATAAATATGAGCCACGCGCTAGTAGGTGGGCAACATTTACACGCGCTTCACCTTCGACTTATTAAAATCATGGAAGAAAAATCAAAAACGCCTAAAGTTTTTGATAACACTTATACAGTAGTGTATAGTTCGCCGAAACACACCCTTAAAAATTGTTTGCATTTTTATAATTAAATATCGATTATTCGAAATTGTTGACAGTTCACTTCCTATGAATATCTCAATAACATCATTTTTCAATAGATATGTTAACAGGCGAGATGGAAGAACAGGCTCAATTGATAGAAAAAATCATATTTAAATCACCAATCTTATATAATATTGTTGTTGTCAACTAAAAATGTACAAGCGCATATTGAAGCGACAAATTCGATCCTGTCATTCATGAACTCTGGCTGAGATCTAAAGAAAAATCTCTAATAAAGAATATGCTGGATTTCGATGAGCTTGGTGCTATTTTGATGCAACAGTTTCGTTATCGAACTATATCATTCGGTGAAATTGTCAAATGTAATCCGGTTCAAAATATCACTCAAATTGTTGAGTTTACTTATTCTATGAAAAAGGTAAATTTTAAAGTCAACCTCTGCACACAATTGATCAAGAACGGTTTATTCAAATTTTGTTCTTGTTTCTTTCCAGTGGATAATCAGAACCTTTGACCGCAATGTAATTGAGTATATTATATGTAACCTAAATTTATGCCTCAACTATACAGCGCACAGCTCGAGGACTGTTTGGAAGGTTAGCTTTAAAAATATAAATTACGTAACAATAAGTATATTTCCTCTTATTCCCAAAATTTTTCTATATCGCCCAGGTATTAATATTGCTAACAATAGTTCATTTTAATTTAGGAAAAGGTATTGACCCTGCACACCAATCCATCATTATTTGGGATGCATCAAATGGTACGGAACACAATGATCCCGAGCAGACTGGCCTATTTCACAGAGTTTGTGACAGCATTGAACTATAAAAAAGACCAGGATTACTTCTCATTCGTTAAACTTTTTGATCTATCCGTATGAAAATCTTAATTAATAATTATTTTGAATGAACTTGACTCAACTAGTTAGTTAAACAAGGCAAATTTAAATTTTTTCGAATATCTAACGTTTATTCACAAATATATTCATAATTCTTGAAATATCAATATTTTTCAATGGTTTACATTTAAGGCTGGTTTTCCACTTGATCCCGTGTGATCACCTCCTTTCACCCTTGCCCCAGCTCACTTGAATGCCTCTCTTATTATATTTTATAATTATTTTCAATTTTTTATCACCACTTTCTTTAGAAATTCGGTCTAGTTGAAATGTTATATTAATTTGAAGAAAAAGAGTAAAAAATGCAGAAATTCGATGATAATAAGAGAAAAAATTCAAAATTTGATGAAAAAGTTGAGAAAGATGTCGAAAAAGTAGTGAAAAATGCTGAAATTTGGTAAAAAATTAGTGAAAAATTCAGAAATTTGATGAAAAAGTAGAGAAAACTGTCGAAATTTGATGAAAAGGTGGAAATTTAATGAAAAAGTAGAGAAAAAGGTAGATTGATGAAAAACGAGAAAAAAATGTAAAAACTTGATAAGTAGGCTAGAAAATAGCTGATCTATGAGATGGCTTGAGTAGGCTAGGGAATGGCTGGAGTAGGCTGGGTAATTGCTCGAGAAGTAAATGTTTGGAGTAGGCTAGGGGATGGCTGGAGAAGGAAATGGCTGGAGAAAAAATGGCTGGAATAGGCTAGAAAATGCATGCTATACTACTGACCAATCAATAGAAAGTGGTGATACATAATGCTGTTCAACCTTGTTCTTACTTAAGGTCTGGCTATTAATAACACTCTCGATAATAATATATATAATTGTTTGGAAATTATTAAACAAAAACAGAAATAACTCAGAGAATATTGTGCTGGATATATATCGAACAATAACAGCACAATCATCCGGCACACTGGACAAAATGAATAAATTATTTTACATAAGAAATGGAACGAAATTGAGATTAAACTATAGTTTACTCATATTATTAACGGTTTGGATATTAAGCACAAATATTCTGATCAAATGCTTTACAAGTATTCTATTGAACTCTTACTCGAATATCAAATCTGAGCCATATTTCAAGACATTGCAAGATATTATCAACAATCCTGATGTGTCGGTCACTGGAAGTAATTCTTTGGGAAGTTTAGAAAAATATGATAAAAAGAAAGAATATTCTATTCTATTGAATCGACTGAACAAATATGAAAAATCCAAAAATATTACTACAAATCGATATCACTTTGATTTTGCAACCGATGGACAGTCAGTATTGAAAGACGTTGTTAATGGGAGAGCTGTAATAGTAGCCCAGACGCAATCGGTTGAAAAATTGCAGCTCATTTTTCCGAAATTACAATTCGTATCGTTAGCTGAAAAAATATATTATAGATATTCTCACTTTCATATTGACCATGGTGTTCCCCAACATAAGAAGATAAGCTCAGCGTAAGCTTTCTTTTGTTATATATAACTATGTATACAGGGTCGCAATATATTTATGTTCCATATTTATGGTGGAAAAGTATGCGGTGATCATTGTTGTACAACGCGAATAGTTTGCAGTTTTACATAATTTTTGTTTAAATATTATTTTTTAAATTCTGATTAAAATTTTAATATAAATAGTATTATAAACGCATTGGAAACGGGTTTATATGGGTTCCAAATGATGCTGGAAGAATTGAGGCTGACAATTATTGGACGGTTCCAGGAAGCGGAAAATTTAGCCGAGCATAAAGACGAGAATATTATTATTGGATTCGATAATGTATTAGATTTGGACGAACTTTGGAAAACTGTATTTGTTTTACTCGTTTCTGGAAATATATTCAGTATTTTCTTATTTATTTATGAGTTTTTGTTTTGATTTAAAAATGATTTTTTGATTAAAATCTATGAATCCAAACAATATCCTCAAACGTAATCATTGCTCATTGCTAAAGATGTGATTTTCTGCTCTGACTAACGTTGTTAATCTACGTTAAACTACGATTTGGTGGTAATTTTACATATAGCGGTAATTTATGCAAAATGTTAAACATGTGAATTATACTGTTATTGTTACTTATATACCCAAAAACTGTACATTGGTGATAATCTTGATAATATAACCATAAGAAAATAAATAGGTCAATTGGTATTCATTACTATAGTATTTATCTGTAGTAACACTTTTTTAGCTGTACTAACAATTCCAATTTTTTGAAAATCTTACAATGGTGCACGGACAGACAGACACCTTCTCAAGAACATAAGCGAGTATACTCGCTAAAAATACAATTCTTTTTTCATAAGAGTTGCCCTGTTAGCTTATTAAAATAATTGAGTTCTTATTCATTAACGGGTCAATAAAAAAAATCTAGCTTGAGATTTAAGTACTCAAGTACTGAAGTACTGTATTATTATGTGATAGAATAAAAACGATCCCTCATGAAATCCAGGTGCAATTATTTTTAACAATTATTTATACCGTCATTATTTATTTCTTAATATCGATTTTATAAGGAGTATATAATTTTTTCTTAAAAACTACTTAAAGCTTAAGACTTCTAAATAAAAGCTACTACTTAACTGGCTTAGAAAATTAATTACAACAGGATCAATTTTAGCACAAATTTATCAAAATTAAAATTGTTATGAAATTCTTATATGAATTTAAGACATTTCTAATGCCTAGGATATTTTTAATATATTTGAATTGTCCAAATCATTAAAAAAGGCGCTCATGTCATTTAGCTGAAGCTAGTTTTACTACTAATTGATTTATCGATTGTTTTCTACATTTATTGTAAACAAGAAATCGCTTTAAAATTCAAATATCAAAGTGAAGTAAAAAATAAGAATAAGAGTCATATTTTTTAGGGCTAAATATAAGTAAAAATGAGCATGTTGGAATTCGAAAGGATTAATGCCTTTATGTTCTCACAGTTTCGACATCGAACTATACAATTCGGTGAAATTGTTAAATGCTATCCGGAGCAGAACATAAGTCAAATTGTTTTGTTTCGTGACCATCATGAAAAGGTGACTTGAACTTGATCAATAGTACCAGGTCCAAAGATAAGTCTGGATCTTTTTTATTTCTTAAAAGTCAAGCAACACAGTGTTATAGTGGGCATGGGGATGTAACCCGGGTTATAGTAGGTAAATGACGTAACCTAATATCCCCATGGTTACGACCTGGTATAAATGGTTAAGATTGCAAATGCTTGACCATATTTTATTTAAAAAAAATTCGTTCCAATTTTTGAACTTTATATTTTTAATTATGTTACCAAGTGGCAATTGAGAACATTCTTCCTGTATATAGTCGAGTATATAGTCTGTAAACTGAACCTGGCCTTACATTATTCTCCGCACAATCCAAAAGATGCCTATAAGGTAATTTCAATCATGCTCCATTTTGGTGAATTAGACTAATTATTAATTTGTTTCAGGAAAATGAACTGACATTGGTCACGAATCCATCCAAGTTTGATGAAAGAGATCTATTAAGAAATACAGTGATCCCGGTCACTTTGGCTTACTTTACTGAATTTGTGACCGCAATCAATCATAAAAAGGACATGGCTTACTTTACATTTGTTAAGCTATTCGATTTATGGGTAAACAACCCTGTGCAAATGAATATAATAACCAGGGTGTTAATAAATGTTAGTAAAACAAATTATTTTTAAGGTTTGGCTCTTTTTTGTGTTATCTTTAATAATGTATACAATTCTACGGATAATTAGCAACAAAACTAATGCTCAACCAATGGATATTGTTTTGGAAATGTATCGAACAGTTGTCGCACAGTCATCGAGCTATTTGGGTTCAATGGATAAATTATTCCTGGCTAAAGAATTAAAATATGAATTTATTCATTTGAATAATAAAATTAATAATAAATTGTATAAAATGTATACAAAATATACGACAGAATTGAAACTGAATTACAGTTTACTTATTCTAATGATAGTCTGGATATTGAGCACAAATATACTAATAAAATGCTTTACAAGTATTCTTCTGAACACTTACTCTACTATAAAATCTGAGCCATATTTCAAAACATTGGACGAAATTATTAACAATCCTTATGTGTCGGTCACTGGAAATAATTCGTTAGGAATTCTGCCGAATATTCATAAAGAAAATGAATATAAAGTTCTGTTGAAAAGACTGACTCAATACGAAAAAGTTAATAATATCAGTACAAATGAATATTTATTTGACTTTACTAAAAATGCCCAGCACGTTTTGAAGGACGTTGTGAAGGGAAAGACAGTACTAGTAGCCCAGTCGCAACCGGTTGAAAAATTACAACTCATTTACCCAAAGCTAGGATTTGTTTCATTGTATGAGAAAATATTTTATAGATATTCTTATTTTCACATTGACCATGGTGTGCCCAAATATGTGCAAATTAGCTCAGCGTAAGTTATTATAGAATAAATATTTTTCATTGAATTTATTTTTTTCATTATTTCTATATTTTATAGAATAATCAATGCTTTGGAAAATGGTTTGTATTTAAAGCACAAACAAATCGATGAATTGAGGCTAACAATGATCGGACGTTTGTATGAATCGGAGCACCCGGAAGAGTTTAAAGACGAATATATCGACTTTGAAATAATTGGCCCAATAGACTTAGAAGAATTGTGGAGGGGTTCTTTTGTTATTTTAATTTCAGGATATTTAATGAGTATTTTATCATTCATTTCGGAAATAATTTATATAATGATAGAAATAATAACTGTAAACAAATAGCAGTAATACTGCATAACATTGTGCAGGATCAATTTATAAATAACAAGGGACAAATAAAATTAATTCATCATTAAGTTGCGATAAATTTTAAATATATTCTTTATTAGTTTCTTTATTTTTCAGTTTTTTCAAAGCACTTAAAGGTATTTTTAAGAGATACGCAAGGCGGGCCATGTATGACGGGGGTAAGGGTAGTGGGTGGAATATTGACATGGGTAAAATGACTGATTTTGGCACAAAATCTACTAGGAGTATTTTGAAGAATTATGTCGACCCCTAGCGGTTAAAATGGCAGTTTAGAAAGGTGCTGAATTGGCCAAAAGTGTGCCTGGTTGCACATTAGCACCTGTATACATAATCATAATCAATCAATAGTAAAAATAATTCAAGCAAGGATCTATAACGGATCCGAAAATGTCTGAATACAAATAATGACTTACTAGTTAATTGTCTGTTAGTCTATAATTTGTGCTTTACTTCAGCGGCGTTTATGCCATCACTTTCTATTGAAGACCTTGTTATTTATCAAATAGATCTTGAATCATTAAGCGAACACAATATTATAACTAATTCATTTTTATTCTTAAGAATTACCTAGTTATTAGAATTGAGTTATTATTCATTATAAATGGGGTCAATAAAGAAATCTGAACTATAATTATGTGATAATAAAAAAACGGCCTACTTTGAAATCCAGGTGCAATTGTTTTTCTCATTCACTTATACTATAATTATTTATTTCTTAATATCTATTGTTTTTATTTTACTGGAGTATATAATTTTGCTTTAAATGTTATTTCTAACATAAGCATTCTCTATAAAACTAGGTTTCTTTACTGATTAGAAAATTAATTCGAAACAGGTCAATTTTAGCTCTAGTCGGTCAAAGCA
The DNA here is from genome assembly GCA_034693305.1 of Eueremaeus valkanovi. Taxonomy (NCBI): domain Eukaryota; kingdom Metazoa; phylum Arthropoda; class Arachnida; order Sarcoptiformes; family Eremaeidae; genus Eueremaeus; species Eueremaeus valkanovi. The sequence goes on along the minus strand of JAQIWA010003326.1, from coordinate 2,136 downwards.
ATATTGTGAAATTTTTCTCCAGAATTTAAAATCTATTTTTAATGTCTCGGGCTTATTAAATATTAATGATAAAGTTAGGAACCAATGCTATGTACCTGGATCATATGAAGTAATCGTTTAAATGAAGCAAATCCTTAAACCAAAATCCCTATCCCATAGACTTAATGTTATAAACGTATGAATCGATCCTATGAAGTGATCGATCGTGTGAAGTAATTCCCCAAACCAAACCACTTCATAGCTTTGGTTCCTAACTGTATGTTTAATTCAGTTAAAAACAGGCGCTCATGTCATTTAGCTAAAGCTTGTTTTATTAATTGATTTATCGATTGTTTTCTACGTTCAATGTTAACAAGAAATTGCTTTTAAGTTCAAATATCAAAATAAAGTTACAATAAGAACGAGATTAATATTTTTAAAGCTACAAAAATAAGCAAGGATGGCTTTTGAAAGACTGGATGCCTTTATGTACTCTCAGTTTCGATATCGAACAATAAAATTCGGTGAAATCGTTAAATGCTATCCAGAACAGAACGTGAGCCAAATTGTTGAGTTTCGCTACAAGAATGAAGAGGTAAATTGAACAAGCTCCATTTAAATAAAGTGAAATATTTAACCTTGACCAATAGTTAAAAGGTTAAATCTTTCACAATTAGTTGCCGGCTCATTTAACAAAATCATGTCGATCTTTGTATTTTAACATAACCTTGATCATATTTGAAATTTATATTTTTAATTATCTTACCAAGTGGCAAATGAGAACATTCTTCCTGGATATAACCGAATATATAGTATGTAAACTGAATCTGGCCTTACATTACACTCCGCACGATTCAAAAGATGCCTGGAAGGTAATTTCCGTCCTGGTACCTTTTTGAGTTGATTAATTGAAATAATTATTTTAGGAAAACGTATTGACCATGGTAACTAATCCTTCCTCGTTTGGCAAAGAAAGCCTATTGCGAAACACAGTGATCCCGGTCACTTTGGCTTACTATACTGAATTCGTGACAGCAATCAATCATAAAAAGGACATGGCTTACTTCTCATTTGTTAAGCTGTTCGATCCAACGGTAATAAGCCCTTTAAATGTGCCTATAATGACCCAGATGTTATTAGGGATGTGCAAGGTCGGACTATACTAGGTAGGGGTAAAATGGCGGACAACTGGGGTTCTATGTCAAGCTAACACAGAGGGAGTACCTTGGAAATTAAAGTACTTCGTGGGAATATTTGGTCAATAGCACCTTGCACATCCCTTGCCCAGTTCTAGCTTTAATATAAATATTTTTAAACATTTTTTAAGGTTTGGCTCTTTTTTGTGTTATCTTTAATAATGTATACAATTCTACGGATAATATACAACAAAACTAAAGCTAAACCAATGGATATTGTTTTGGATATGTATCGAACATTAGTCGGACAATCATCAAGCTATCTGAGCTCCCCGAATAAATTATTTCTGGCAAAAGAATTCAAATATAGGCTGGTTCAATTGAATGATAGATTGTATAATAATTATGTAAAATATGGGATAGAATTGAATTTGAATTATAGTTTACTTATTCTAATGATTGTCTGGATATTGAGCACAAATATACTCATCCAATGTTTTACGAGTATTCTACTGAACACTTACACAACGATAAAATCTGAGCCATATTTCAAAACATTGGAAGATATTGTTAACAATCCTTATGTGTCGGTCACTGGAAATAATTCGTTAGAAATTCTGCTGAAAATTAATAAAGAAAATGAATATAAAGTTCTGTTGAAAAGACTGAATCATTACGAAAGAGTCAATAATATCAGTACAAATAAATACCTGTTTGACTTTAGCAGAGTAGCCCAGCACATTTTGAAGGACGTAATCAAGGGAAAGACAGTACTAGTAGCCCAGTCACAACCGATTGAAAAATTACAACTCATTTACCCAAAGCTAGGATTTGTTTCATTGTATGAGAAAATATATTACAGATATTCTTATTTTCACATTGACCATGGTGTGCCCAAATATGTGCAAATTAGCTCAGCGTAAGTTTGAATAAATATTTTACAGTGAATTTATTTTTTTCATTATTTCTATATTTTATAGAATAATCAATGCTTTGGAAAATGGTTTGTATTTAAAGCACA
>JAQIWA010003325.1:0-10772 GCA_034693305.1 Eueremaeus valkanovi | reverse complement strand
TTAAAGTAAAAAATTAAAGAATATTTTAATAATTAATGAACTTTTCAACTCAGACTCTATTTATAATTGCCCCTAAACATCAGTATTTTGTGAATACAATTATATTCTATGAACTGAACTTGGTCAGGTTGAACCCGTTAGTGTTAAGTGTGCCAGGTGTTTTGTACCAGGATAATTTATTAAGCAATTAGTTGAGAGCACCCTTACACTACATGGTGGAGCTTTTGGGTCGGACTGCGACCTCTCAACGCAAAGCGAGTTATCTCTTCAAACAGTAAGACATGTCTTCTAACAATAATGACGATTTTTTTTCCTCGGACCTGCCTTTAGCATGGGGAAGGGAGGACGAGGACAATACCAGTGTACTCTCAGATCAAACTATTCAAAACCAATTAAATTACAATATTAATGCTCAAAACTCAATAATAAATGAGCCAGTACACCCTAAACCTTCAGTGACCGAATGGGTTAATTTATTGTCTAAAGTACCCAATTCAAGGGTTCAAAACCTATTCTTTATTTATAAGTTGAGTGACAGTTCATCACTAATGAACTGGATTAAACTATATGATATTCTTGACAATTTTGATGTAAATGACCTGATGGACAGTTACGGCGATAACCGTATAATTGACATCAATTTAGACGACATTTCAGACAAATCTCTTAATCCAAGAGCTAATGCTTTTAGACCACAAACGCCAAGCATTTTATCTCAGGTCTCAAATATAGGCCTTACAACTAAACCCAATATAATTCATATCTCAATGCCTTCCAGTAATCTGACTCAAATGTCAAATGCAAATGTAAGGCAAAACACAGTAAGCGCGCAATCAATTATAAAACCAGTCTTAACTGGAATTCCACAATCTGTTAATCCATTATTGACTAAAACTATTATAACAAAAGTGTCTAGCAATACGCCTATTACTACAACTACATCGAATGTTTTGCAGTTAAACAGTTATCCAATTTCACAAACAATGTTAGTCAGGCCTAAAATAATTAAAAGTAATTATAATTGGAACGCAGGTTTCAATTACTCATACACTGCGCCAAACACTGCAGTATTAGTCACCACTCAGGTCTCAATGACAAGCACTAATACAGTCTATAGCACTGTTAGTAAACCGATTCCTTCTGTAAATGTGCCGCTATTGAATATTAGTCAAATGCCAATCAATGCAGGCAATGCATATTCAGGACAAAATATTCAGTTTTTACAGAATAATCCCCAACTGAATAACCCACAACAGAATAACCCAGTTCAACCCAATATTCAGTACATTCCTCAACAGCAGAACCAAAATAGTGACCTAGCTAATGCTATAGAAAACCTAACCATGGCATCTAGCTATAATTACAAAATCCCTGCATTCAATTCTAGTCAGGACCCTAAGGTTTGGCTCAAAAAGTTTGAAAAGGGTGCAATAATAAACGGGTGGAATGACCACCACAAAGTGAAACAATTTGCTCGAAGCGTATCAGAGGATGTGATTCACTGGCTGAGTGAGCATTTCCTAACACTTGAAAGTGTACCCTGGTCGTTGCTCAAATCTGAATTCTTAATTGAATTCCAGGGCAACGACAAAACTATAACCAATCGAATAAAGCTCAATAATTTGAAACAAGAGTCAAATGAAAGTGTCAGGACCTATTTGATGCGAGGGTCAGATTTAATAGATTCTGTAAACGAAAATATGTCAGAGCAAGAGAAGGTAGAGATCCTGGCCTTCGGCCTTAAAGCAGAACTCAGGAATAAGATATTCAATGTTGGGTTATGGCCGCTCCAAGGGGGTGTGCGACAACTAAAAGAAATGGCTATCAATTCAGAGAACTTTATCGAAATGAACAAGATCATTGATACGCCTAAATATGTTAAGGAAAGGTATCCGTATAGTAATCAGAATAGTCAGGGTTTGAGTGCAAATAATGCACAAAGTCAGGCATTATATAAACAGCAAAGACAGACCAATTATGAGCAAAAAGTGCAGGATCAATTTATTAGAAAACCAAACAGTAATCAGTTTAAGTCAAATGATAATTTTAATCCAAACAGTAATAGAACAGGTTATCAGAACTATAATATATCTGATCTAAATACCCGTAGTTATGGCCAACCAAACCATAATCCTGGTTACATTAACCCAGGTACAAATCAAATTAATAAAAGCTATTACAGACAATGGCAACCCAATAATCAGAGCAATGTTGCTCATCAATGGCAACCCAATAATCGCGAACAAAACATGTACAGGTGCTTTCAATGTGGAAGCCCAGATCATAAAATTATTGACTGTCCCGAGAGGACCAAGGCTAAAATTGTGGCTCAAAATATTGAAAAATCAAACCAGAACAGAACAGTTAATTATAATAGAGCCCAAAATTATAATGAATACCCGAAATACAATCAGAGATCAAATACCAATCAGACTCCACGACAAAATCAGTTTAATAATAAATATGACAAAAATGTAAGACAGGTACACCAGTTCAGAAACCAACAGAACTCAAATCAGCCCAATGTGCAGAATCAGCCAAACACTGATCTGATCGATTTAAACGCAGAGACGGGCCCGCCAAGGGTCGAGTCCGTTCCCCAGAACCGACAAAACCCTTAAAATGTAATCAGGTTAACTTTGATTTATATGGATGCGAAGGTTTAGTTTATATTCCTATCAAAGTAAATAATATTTCAGTTTATGCCTGTGTCGACACCGCATCAAATCAAACAGTTATTAATAAAGAATTTGCAGATATTTTAAAACTAAAATATGACCCGACTACTATTAAGTGCTCTGCTGTTAACCAGCAATTAGTTATACCAATAGGAGAGACAAATATAAAAATATCATTTAATAATTATGAATATGATTTAAAAGTAGTAATAATTGATTGTTTCGAAGACAAAGTACTTTTAGGTTCAGATTTTCATGACCTAGTTAAACTTAAAATAGACTATAAAAAACAATTAGTAAAAGTCAATCAAACTGAGAAAACAGAGACAAATAAAATTAAACAAAAGATAAAAAAGATATCATTTCATAGTCAGAATACTGTCAGAATTCCGGCGAAATCTTATAAATTCATTAATATCAAGCCAAGTATTGAAATCAATTATAACTGCGAAATAGAACCCAGTTTAAAATTATTCGAAAAACATAACATACTTAGTGCTAATTCTCTATTCTTTCCGGAATTTCCTGATTCTCACAAAATATTGTTAGCAAATGAGACCCAATTCGATCAATACGTTTATAAAAATCAAATAATAGGTTATGAATGCAATGATCAGAACTGTAAGAAATATATTGAACCAATGGTAGACATTAATTATAAGAAAGTTAAGAAAATTGTTAAAATCAAGAAAAATTATTCGAGTTTTGAATTAAATCCGGAAAATAAACTAATGAGTCGTAAAGTACAAGTTATTAATAAAATAATGGAAGAGAAAGAACGAGAACAATTCTCCAAAACAAACAGTAATGAAATAAAATTCAATATAAATCAGAATTTATCAGAATTTGAACAGGATCAGTTGAATGCTCTGTTACAGGAATATGAAATGATTTTTAGTAGACACTCATTAGACCTTGGTTATTGTGATATTGTTAAACATGAGATTATAACAGAGGGCAAACCTATCAATATTCCTAATTATAAGCTATCTAATGTCGAAAAAGAGTATATACGTAAACAAGTACAGAATTTTATAGACGCAGGAATAGTAGTAGAATCGAATTCCCCATATAATAGCCCCGTCCTTTTGTGCCCAAAACCCGATGGTGTCCGGTTAGTATTAGATTACAGAAAATTAAATTCTGTTACAAAAACAGATTTTTTCCCAATTCCACCAGTCAAGAATGTTTTGTCAGCCCTTAGTGGATGTACACACTTTGCCAAAATTGACCTAACATCTGGTTTCTGGCAAGTGGCGCTCGACGAGCAAAGTCAACCCAAAACCGCATTCAGTACTGACACTGGTCATTACCAGTTCCTAGTGCTTGCACAGGGACTCAAAAATTCTCCTAGTTGTTTCTCTAGGACAATAAATTCTGTAATGGCAGGACTCGAGTGGAATATAGTAGTGAGTTATGTGGATGACTGTATAGTGTTTGGTAAGAATTATAATGAATTTTTAGAAAGACTGAGAATAGTTTTTGATAGATTCAAAAAATGCAATTTAAAGCTTAAATCTTCTAAATGTGAATTTGGAATGACCGAGGTAAAATTCTTAGGATTTAAAATCAATGAAAAAGGTATAAGTTTAGATGAGAAGAAAGTAGAGTCGATTGTCCGAATGCCTGCCCCAAAGAATGTCAAAGAATTGCAGAGCTTTTTAGGTTGCATTAATTTCAACCGGGATCATATCGAAAAGTGCAGCATTATAGCAAAGCCATTATATAATCTAATCAGTAATAAAGTAAAGTTTGAATGGGGTCAGGAACAGCAAACTGCTTTTGAAATGTTAAAAAATGCCTTGATCACTGCTCCTATACTAGCACATTTTGACGATAAATTAGATATAGTTTTGAAAACCGATGCGAGTGACTATGGAGTTGGGGGTTGCCTGTGTCAAATAGACCAAGATAAAAATGAGAAAGTAATAGCATATGTAAGCAAAACACTTTCCGGTTATCAAAGGAACTGGACAATTTCTGATAAAGAATATTTTGCAGTCTATTTCTCAGTGAGTGAGTTCCGACCGTATTTAATAGGTAGAAAATTTACACTGATCACTGATCACTCTTCTATTTGTTGGATCAGAAATACCACTAAAGTCAATAGCCGGCTCTTTCGCTGGACCCAATTTTTAGCTGATTTTGAATTCGACATAAAATATAAGTCACCAAAGCATACCTGTCAACCAGATTGTTTATCCCGTTTACCAATAGATAACAATAAAACAGATTTTGACCAAGCTGAGGTAGGGTTTGCAGTTTTTAAAATCAAGAAATTACATGCAAATGGTATGTCATTACACCAGAGAAATGAGCCAAAAATAAAAGATATAATTAGAAAATTGGAACAAGGTGAGTTGCAAACAGATGAATACGTTATAGATATGAACGATAATTGTTTGTATAAAATCATAGAAATTGATCAAAACCGATATTTTGTACTTTATTTACCTGAAAAGTACCAAGGTATGATCTTAAAAGATAATCATTATAATCCAATGAGTGGTCATTTCGGGTTCAATGTAACTTATGACAAAATCCGTAAAAAATATTATTGGCCTAACATGTATTCAGACACAAAAGAGTTAGTTAAATCATGTCATGTATGCCAACTGAATAAAGTGTCTAGACAGTTAAAACCTGGGTATTGTGATTTATTAAAAGTTAATAATCCATTTGAGAGAGTAGAGATTGACATTCTGGGCCCAATGGATGAAACACCCCGTAAGAATAAATATATAGTTGTTGCCATCGATAACTTTACCAAATATATAGAAATGCGTGCGATTCCATCACAGGATGCCTATAATATAGCCAAGTTCATTTATGAGGACGTGCTAACCAGGCACTCACCTCCACTTATATTACAGTCTGACAGAGGTCAGGTATTTTTAAGCGAGATAGTAACTGCACTAGTATCAATTCACCCACCAACAGTTCAAAAGTATACAAGTGGATATAATCCTCAATGTCAGGGTCTAGTTGAGCGAAGTAATTCGACTATAAAAGAATATTTAAGGACTAATAGTATTAATGATAGTGACTGGGACCTTTTAGTGCCTTCCTGTAGACTTGCCATAAATACCAAAATAAACAGTACAACACAGCGAACACCTTTTGAGCTATTATACAATAGACCCCATTATTCATATTTAGACCAAAATTTGGGTTATATTAGAAAAACAGATAAAAATTACAGTCTTTTTAATCCTGAATCTAAACAGCAATATATAAAAGAAATAGAGAAAATTAAGCGTAGAATTAGAGATAAACAGATAAAGAATGCAAAACTTTATAACAAAAAACATAGACAACCAATTTATTTATTGGGTGATTTAGTACTTATAAAAAACAGAAATGTTGACCCAACCAAACACAGAGCATTACAAGAGAAGTATCAAGGCCCATTTATAATTATAATGCGCTGTAGTAAAAATCTATATGTGTTACAAGACGTATATCGACCTGAAGTTCACCGCAAAGTCAATGTACGACTAATAGAAAACTATTATTCGAAAGAAAATAATTTTCTTGAAAGTCATCCCTTGCCAAAAAAGTATCTAGCAGACATTAGTTTGCTAGAATCTGAGATAGATACTGAAGAGAAGGATACAGAAAGTGAGACAGAAATATATTATATTAGTGATGGGCAAGGGCAAGGTCATATTATTTCAAATGAACAAGAAATAGATAATAATATTCAAACCGACAGTGAGACAGAAATTTATGATTTACCCGAAAAACACACAAAAACTAGAACAGGTAGAGTAATCAAACCGCCAAAAAAGTACCAAGATTATGTTTTATTTTAGTGAATTATCAATAAATTATATTTTCTAAATTATTCTCAACACTGTCTTCAGATTTATTTCCAATAAAACTCATTCATATCTTAAACCTATTCCGAAAGCAATGTATAGCTATAGTAGTTAGGCTTCACTGCAATACTCCTTAGTTTTTTAAGCAGTCGCCGCCGCTCCCGGCGACATGCGTCTGCTTCGGCCTCTGTTAGGCCGCGGGACTTTTTATTAATTAATTTCATAACTATATAGAGTATAAAAACTTTTGATAAGAAAAAATTTTGAAAATTGACCGATTTTTTGACTATAAAAAAGTACAATAACTTTTCAATACTATGTTATTAAAACTAAAGTTTTTTATTTTTTATTACTGTAATATTGAACATGTTTATAATTGTTGTATGTTTATTATGAGTTGTTACTTAATATTATTTAAAAATATTTAGAAAATTTATGAAAATTTAGATATAAATTCAAAATTTTTAACATTATGAGTCAAACATTGATTTTTTCAAACTACTATACTTTGTTATAAAATCAAATATTTTTACCTCAAAAAATAAGTTAAGTTTTAGTTAGAAATATTTTTTATAAACAGTTTAAAACTAAAAATTAAGTTACAATAGCTATAAATTAAAGTTTAAATCAGGTTTTTACCCAGAACAAAATATATTGTCATTTTTTTAAACTAGCTAAATTTAAGATAAAATTTTAATTTGACCGAAAAGATAAAGACAAGATCAGGCTATATTTCATATATTTTTATAATTTATTGTAATACACAAAAAATTGTAGTAATTTCTGGAAATTAATGTAAAATTTTTAGAATTTTAGCGAATATTCTCACGTTGCAATATCGAATTACCATGGTTATTCCTTCTATTTAATGAAGTATTTCTTTATGTCTTTGTGTGGATTTTGTAATATCATATCTTAATAAATATATTCCGACCTAAAATGCATATAAGTTTTGAAAAAATAAATTTTAAAATCAGAGCTCTGTATTCCTATGTATTGTAAATTAATATTTTTAACTTTCAGTGCATTTTATGGCCAGAAATGCATTTTTAAAGCTATTGATTGTCAATACATAGTGTAACTTGATATAAATTCATTTGAATTTAAATATTTTGATGACACAAAAGACTAAATGTCATATAAATGTCATTCAATATATCTTTTATTAAGTAATTGTTTATACGTTTTTACTGATTAATATGATATTTAAGCCAATTAGAAGTTATTTAAATGTTTTAAAAGTATTTAATATTTATATATTTCGTGAGAATATGACCTAATTTTCAATAATTTCAAATCAGATTACAAGCAAAACATTATATAAGTAAAAATATTTTCATTTTTTAGTTTATTCTGATTTCAGACAATAATCTATTAATTGTTTAGCCTTTTATAAATTGTTTTAATTATGAAAACTATAAAGTATTTTATTTGTTTAATATTTATTGTTTATTGTGATGTCATAAACACAACTATTTCTCCGCTACACAACCAGACGTATCTGATGACTACGGGTTCGCACGGATTGAAAATCTCTGAGTTCGGCCAATCATATGTCTTCAGTGGCTACTGGACACAGATTGTAAAGGTAAACTTTCCGCAAACGCTTACTACAAACTATTCGTTGCCGAAACTGAACATGTATTGCTATGATGAGCAGAAGAGCATTAAAAAGTTGTGCGAAACCTATAACTCATTATTGAACTATAGTTTGATTGCGAGCGACGGCTTTAAAAATATTCTGTACTCTAAGTACGATAGTCTGCTTAAGCAGCAATTAGAGAATTCTTGGGGAAATCGCAAAAAGCGGTCAGCTATACCGCTAGTCGGCGAGGCTCTAAGCCTATTGTTCGGCACTTCTACCAAACGCGACACAACTGAACTCCAGCAGAAATATAAAGAAATGTATTCAGAAATTATGAATAATAGACAAAATACAGTCACTCTGCGCAAACATCTTTTAGGTCTAACACAAGTGACCCAGCAAAATAGCGAACAAATAAATAACGCTTTCAAAGCCTTATCTACACATATGAATGAACTTGTGTACCAGTTAGAAGTGATATCTATAACTATGAATAGCGTTACACAGGATATGAATGCCTATGTAGCAATTGAGAAAAGGATGAACGAAGCGATAATTAACGCTTTCATAGAACTACAAAACCTGTCACTGTTTGCCTATTCAGTCGAGGACATTGAAGAGAGTCTAATACAAATGCGAAGAGGGCTATTACCCTCAAATCTGTTGCCCCCGGACCAGTTGACTGATATATTGAAGAAAGTCAAGAGTGATATTGAACCGCTATATGTATTAGGAATAAGCTCTGAGCATATGGATTTTTATTACGTTTTACCGCTAATTAAGTTTGTGCTACAACCCGACGGCATTTTGCTTAAACTTTCAATACCACTACAGACTGTCAATACCATGACCGAGTATAATATATTGAAACCAATTGCTGCACCCGTTCCCTGTAATGGGGAGTACTGTCATTGGTTTGGTCGTCTAAATACTTCTGAGAACTTTATAACATTAGCACTGAAAGATCGGTGTTGGCTATCAGACCAATATAACAAGCAAATCCTGGGTGAGATTGATCTCTCGACCTTCAGTTGTATCACTATTTCTGGCAACAATCTGTGCTTTACAATGGATCCGTCAATGAAACAGACTGTTAGTGCGTGCACACAATCTTTGTGGGACTGGAATGTGGAATTTGTTAGAAAGTACTGTCAGTTTGAGTTGTCAATCAAACAACAATATCAGCCGATCCGTATCTCAGACGACACCTGGATTTTGCATAAAGACATAATATCACACTTCGATGTCATTTGCAATGGCAAGAGTACAGTCTCAAAGAGCAGAACATTATCTGAATGGGCCGAAGAGGTCACGCTGGACGCCGGTTGCTATATGGCCGCAAAACGCCATGTGCTGTATGGACCTCTTCGTTATCGAGACACCCGAATGGATCACATCCGGAACAAAGCCCCAATTTTCCTGTTCGACAAAAAGTTCGAAAAATATGACGGCTCATTAGACGACCCCAAAACAGACTTCATCTCAACGGCGGCGCCGATAAAAGTTAAGTCATTTGATACTAATAAATATTTACAGTTAGATCAAAGAGCAACGACTCTTGCGATCGACACATTATACTCAGATAATAATGAATTTCAAACCAGATTAACACACATTGAGCGCATTTCCCAACACACCGTTAATAAGACTACCTGGCAAGGGTTAATCCATTCTATAACTAAAATCATAATATTCTTGACATTTGCGAATATCACTATAACTCTGATAAGGAATGGTCACAATATAATGGGTTTAACTGCTATTATTCTAACCCAAACTGATCAAATAAGCGCCCAAATGACTGATTTAAATTCAGACATTTCTTACTGGGAGACTGTAGTCCATGACCCAGTTAATCCTATAATAAATACAATTCTAATTATATTCGGTATAGGTTTATATGTATTAATGCGAAAATATAATTACTTTCGCACTCTTATCAGTTCTAAACACTTAGGCATTAATGAAAACTATAATCAATATTCAAATCAAATTATCATTTCTTTTCATTTTATTACTAAAATTTGGTTCAAGTCTTATATCAGAGAAGTGATCATACAAACACCAATAGATTGTATTGATTCAAGCTTAGAGTTTGGCCAGATCTCCATCATTGGCCGTGAAAAGTTATGGCAAACACTAAGGAAAAGTAGCGGGGTGGTTTTTCGCATCGTTTCACCCATAAAACTAGCAGTAAATATGATGAGTGGATATGACAGAAACAGAGAGCAACTGATTGAGATACCATTTGAGAGTATAAGTTGGACCGAAGGAGGCACTCCTAGAGGCTTGGAAATTGGCGATATGTATGGAAAATGTATTGTGGATTGCATGAAAATCCGCACGGCTGGTGCAAGAGATGCTGTGAGAGAAACGAGTGATATCTAAATGATTTGTTTTATTAAAATTTAAATTTTTATTCTATTATTATATTATTAATCATTTCCTTGAATATGTTTCTATTCTTATAAAATCTATAGAATATTATTGAAATAAGAATGGGGTTCAGAGAAGTAACAGAGTTATAGGGGAGGGAAGTGTAAAGAAGCGAACAGATAGTCCAGAATTTGAATAGAATTCAATAATATTCTGTATTTTTATTCTTTAATTTTTATAAATTTTATTCAATATATGTAATTCAGAGATGAGCAAGGATGGTTTTTAGTCAGGAATTTAAGAATGAAATGA
>JAQIWA010003324.1:0-10775 GCA_034693305.1 Eueremaeus valkanovi | reverse complement strand
TGTTGGTTGCGATGGGCCCGTCACCTGTCCTGTAAAGTCTCAGACGCGTAGCATTGCCTCCACCGACACCGCAAGGTGAAAACACTGCCTGTAATCCTAGAGGCTCTGCAGTGTCCCCCGAAAGGGGGTTGGTGCTTGAAAATGTTATGTTATGTTATAAATAAGGTCATTCATTGACGGAATACACAGTTGCATTAGTGCATTAAGTGTAGTACACTAATAGTCATGAGATTATGACAATTATAACAAATATTTCAAACATTACTTTATGAACAAAATAAACGAAAACAAGTCATTAGAAAATTGGATACAAAATGAATTCATTGACTAAATTGTCACTTATTTTGATTGTTTTGTCCGTCGATTGCAATCAAATGCCAGACAAATGCGAGCTTTTATTAGGGAACGAAAGGAAAGGGTTTGAAGGGATCGGTATTTATACCAGATTTAACAAAACGACTGTAAATATGACCGCTTGGCCTGAGATGTATAGCAAAGGGTCGGCAAAAGTTTGGAGAATACATATGCATTCAATCGACTCAAAAGTTATTCACGAGATTTGGTTTTCTAACCATTCAATAGGAGATATGCCTACCAGTGCTCTACACAAGTTTGGAATAATGGTTACAAATGCGACGAAAATGCAAATGAAAATACTCTTCAGTTATGAATGCCATACAAGTTATCAGGTTTTGAATTGAATTGAAATCAATTAATAATTATTATTATATTTATTACTTGTTTTCACTTCTAATCAAAAGAATGAGAAAAAGGATTCGATTCAAACGGATTGCAGAGAACAGTACGGAAGAGACAACTGGACGGACACTCTCTCTCGATTTGATCCGAACTCATTTATATTCTATCCAAAGCCTGGTTTTGACAATCAATATCTATTAGTAGTCAATAGACTGAACAAAACGAGAGTTGATTTCTATTCTGTATCCGAAAGAAAACTATGGAATGAATGCAATGTTTGTATTATTCCTGACTTTATTCGACAAATTCCTGACGATCTGTACAGACAAGTGGACGGAATCACTACTTATTGGGATAATATTGTAGAAACAGGTCATCTGATTCTGTTTAATATCGAGGGAAGACTCATGTTCTGCATTACACCCGAAGGAAAGGCATTGTCAGAGAATGTGAGACTAAATATCGAAATTGTATTTCAGTTTTAAATCTATTTTATATACGATTTCAGTGCAGAAGAGAAAACCTCAGACCCTATGCGGACGAGTGTTTGACTCGAGAACCGGAATCGCATCCCATCTTATGGACTGTTTTAACAGTTTTAGGAATACTAGCGATCATTCTTCCAGTCATTGATCTGATTCTCATTATTAGACGTAAAGACAAACTTATATTCAAATCTCATTTGACTTATATTTCAATTGTTTTTATTTGTCATTCAGTTTACAAAAAGAAAGGAAAAAGAAATCTCTCAGACGTCGAGAGCACAACCGAATCCAAAGACAGTTCCCATTCAGTCACTGAACGTCTCAACCAATCGGATAAACCCATTGGTTATTAATATTGATATTATATTCAGATTTTATTCTTATATTTATATGAAATTAAAATATTTTTCATTTCAAACAGTTGTCCGAAAATTCAAAAGTACTTAAAACTCATCAGTGTTTGACTCGATATACCTTTCATTCACTCATTTCGTCAATACTTTTCTAAATTCTAATTGTTTTCTAAAAAATGTTTCCAAAATTGTATTCAATTATTACTTATTGTATATAAAAACATGAAATGATTTAATATTATATTCACTACAAATCCGGTTATATTTTATTCATTTATTTCCCACTTATTGCCCGAACTTTTATTATTGGACTAAATATCGACATATTTTTATGAAATTCTTCTAAATCTCTGCTAAACTCCAATGACTTTGATATCAGACATAAGAAGATTGTCTTCACTTAAATCGCATTCATTTAAGAATCAACAATGAGTTCATTCGCGCGCTTTTGACTCTTAATAAGTCCTCTCTTTTTAACAATAAATAAATATTTAAAACACAAATAAATCTCAAAACCTGTCATAGATTTGAATTTTATTAACAAATTGTTAATCCCATTGAAAGACTGATTAATACAAAAATGATTTCAAAATATTTAGTAATAGTTTTGATTGAATTCCGATTCCTATCAGAGATTGAGTCAAACAAATGGGAAGAAAAGGAAAACGGTATCAATAGATGGGATCTGTTCTGCAATGAAGACTATTTCGATAGAATATCATTTCGTCAATACTATAACGAAACTCGATTTGTGCGGGATATGAATGTATGGGAAACTGAATTCAACCCAAAGACTAATAGATTTGATTTAAGAAACTTTGAAACAAAGGGTAGATTTGTGTGAAAAATATATTGAATTTTACAATCATTTGAATCAATAATATTCGCAATCATTTAGAAACCAAAGAAAGTGTAAGCGAACTAGAAATGAACGGGATCAGTTACCAATTATATTGGCCTGGTGATAGTCAGGTTTACTTCCAACTCGATGGCAAACCAAAAACTATTCCAAATTCAACAGAATTGACCCTCGTTGGAATGTTTCTGATGACACCATTTGACTCGATATCCATCAAGTTTTTGGCTGAAGAGAAAACTCAGATCAAAAGTATTCGGAACCAAATGGTCTACAAATTTGTTGATTTTAATAAACCGCTGATTCCTATCGTATGAATCAATTGAAATGAGTATTAATTTATTTAATAATTATTATTCATTGCATTCAAAGGACAAACCAGTGATAGAAGTGTTCGGATGTCTGCCAATAGACACGGAATCACCGGACGGGCAGTCAGTATCGCATCCGATCTTATGGACTGTTTTTATAATTCTACTGATTCTGGCGATCTTTCTTCCTGTTATTAACCTGATCATTTTCAAGAGACGAAAACGTGGTTCGGTTTACAAAACCAATTACTCATCAATTGTTTCGCAAACGCAGTCAGACAGTGGACCTACTGTTAGAAGTGTAGGAATTCCCTCAGTTCTCAGCCAAACATCGAAAAGGTCTCTAAGGATTGGTTCAGAAAAGCAGTCATTCACTGCCAGAACGAGACGAGAAAAGCGAACATTAGCTAAAAATACAGTCAGATTCGGATCAAAGCAACAAAAGTCATCAAAAGTACAGAAGAAATGAATTTAAAAAAAAACATTGAATTCATTGAAAATGATATCTATTTCTAAATTATTTTAATAAAAGTCAATTAAATGAATAAAATTTAATTACAATTCTCAACAAAAATAAAGTTATTATAAAAATATTTATTTTTAACTTAACTACAATTTCAAATAAAATATTCATTTCATTACATATTCTCTAAAATATAAATTCAAAGACAAATCAATCTATACTCCCGTTTCGTGTGATTCTGTGCACACATTCATTGAAATAATATTTAACTGCAATGAATGTGATGTCAACACAAGTCTTAAAAATTCAAAGACAAGAAAAATAATTTGATTTAAGCATAAATTTATTCAAACAATAAGTGCTTTAATTATAAGAATCACTTTATTATCAGTTTTTAACCAAAATATTTGCCAAAAGTTATTACCAGAGCTATGAAAAAAAGTGATAAAAAGCTCGGTCAGAATTTTGATTGTTGAAGATTTCAGACTGGAGTTGAATAATAGATTCAAACCGGAATAGATTTAGAACAGTATTAATTGATTAATAATAACATTTTTCAATTGAATGGATTGTTAGTGCACTGGTTGGGGCAAGAATGGCCACGGGCTGTCAAATCGAGCACTGAAAATTTTTGGAGTGTTTGGGAACTATATGGTCTGATACTCTATTTCTAATATGGGCCGATTCCAAAAGTCAATTCTAATCTGAATTAAAACCTTAATTTAAATGCAACGCTCGCGCTCTTTTATCACTTTTTTTCAACCTAACTCAATACGCGCGCAATAAATATAAGTCAATATTCAAACGGTATATAAGAATCGAAAATCAGAACAAATATAAGCCATTCGTCGGTCACTCGAATAGCAATTCAAAGTGAATGGCATTTCTCGAGCGCTTAATAATAAGCATTGAATTCAAAAACTGTTGAATAAATGCAAACAATTAACTCATTTAACGATAACTACATTTAAGTGTTTAATTTCGGACTCATTTTTTACATCAATTGATAAAAGTCTATCAAAACTGTAATATTTGGTTATAGATGAAGCCAATATAACAAGCAATGCATTGAATTCATTGACAAAACTATCAAAACTACAGACAATTGATATCAATTGAGTGATTCATCTGTTTATGAAATGATTAGAAAATCGAAGAAAATTAGAAAAGTTTTGATAAATGAAAGAAAATATTAATAAATTGTTTCTATACCTGAGTTGAGGCCGAACTAAGTGACCAGAAGTGGTGTGCAATCAATGAGTGATTGCTTTATATTCCTAACACTTCTTATGTATTCTTATTATACTTTGTTTTGTTCACAAACTCTATCCGTATTTCATATCTTTCTATTCGTAAGACTAGTGTTAAGTCTAATGAAGAGAATAAACGAAAATAATTGTTATGTAAATAATGGACCCAAAAGTGAAGAAAATATAAATATTTTTTTCTTAAAAAACTGTTTATTATATTAGTTTCTATAAGGAAGTGCCGAATGGACCGGAACAGATGGAAGTCTGAATAATAAAATTGAACTTAAATTTTGAAATAATTTTTATTTAAATTAAACACTTTTCACATGAGTTTAAAATACAGTTATTTTAAATAAAATATTTTTTTGTTACAGACGTCTGTCTCGTATAAGACTGGACTGAACTTTGTTTAACATTATCATAGGCGCTCAGCTTTTGTATTAGCCAGGTCTAAAAAAGTAGGCTTAATATGAAAATCTGTTACGAGTTTGCAAATCGTTCAGCACTTGTTTGCCACTGAAATGTGTGAACACTATGTATTGACTCATCACTCATGCGAATAATCTTTATCTCAACTCTTATTATAATAGTAATGATCTGTTCGTGTGCTTAAAAATTGTTAGTCTATGGGATTTGTGCAAGCACAGCTTTTACAACATCTGTGAACATTATTTTACAAAAACCTTTCGTATGAATCACAGGTTTTTTTCGTTAAAGATTTTACAATTATTTCAGAATTATATCATTTAGTATAAACTTTTTAGACTTTAACCTTTGACTAACCAGTCTTATAATTAACCAGGTAATTTTGATTAAAACTTTTACGTAAAGCTCTTATGTTCAGTGCCTTAAATGTGTATTGCAGTGCAAGACAACAAACTATTGAAACAAACTTTGGTTACAATAAACAGTAATATTTTTATCAATACTATCAGTGTATTTATCCTTGAGCACCTGTGTCCATTTTGTCTATAAGCTTACTATCCGTACAAATATATTAATATCTCACAATTTTCTTTGGCGTCTGGAATATAGAAGGCGTAGGGCTTTTCGAACCATAGCTTATATATATCGGTCATTCTTCTGGGTCGTCCTAATGGTCTAAATTTTCTGATTTTAATCTTGCCATTGATCTGGATTGAAAAGTTAACTATGAAAATTTTGATTTAAATGAGCTGGGATGATCAAAACTGACCATAAAGCCATGTTTCTCTTTTACCTCTAACAGGTTCCTCCCTCTATTTAGAGTGTAAATAGGAATAGAAAAGTGCACTTTAATCTCCCTTTAAATAAAGGATCCCTTTATTGCTAAAGTGTACACTTTATTCAGTTTTGAGTGAAAAGTATTTTCATTTGTTTTGATTCAATTTTGTATTTTATTCAAATAATTGGATAAATATTAATTAAAATTAAGTCAGAATCCCGTCTAATCACTGCAACGATATTGAATGTGCTCATAGAACTCGGTGGTCGAACTAGGAGGCTCTTCTAAATGGAATTAACACCGAAGTCAGTGAAAAATCGGGACACGTGGGCCGCCGATGCCACGGTTAAATTTATTGCCATATGGCGGGAAAAACAAGGTGATTTGAAGAAAATTGGGCCTAAAAAGCAATTATTTCAATACTGGTCTAATCGCTTGCGGGAAGAAGGAGTCGAAAAATCCGCCGGCCAAGTGCAAAAGAAATTGGATAATATGAAGAGCATGTACAAGAAGTACAAGCCTATTTGTACCGGCGATTCACCTCCTTCATGACAATACTGGCGAGATGTTCATGAAATACTCCAAACTAGCCATTATTATAACGAAGAAATGGCCACTATTTTGGACACTTCGGTAATTCATCCGTAGACGACTTAGGTACCTGCCGGGGTGTTGTACTTATTTTTATCTCATTTTAGGAAATCGAGCCGATGGATGACAGCTTCACTCCTTCAGAAAGCACTTCAATCTCTGACGATGTGTTGATCAATCTGAAGAAAGGGTCGAAAAAGAGGAAATCTGTCTCAGAAATAGTTGAGTATCAGACCTCCAAGTTCGACAAGTTCTTAGAAGAGACCAAGATACGTCATGAAGAAAGAATGGACTCTCTGAAGGAAGGAAGAGATCAACTCTTGAAAACAGTTGACCAAATTGGTCAAAGAGCTTCAAGAGTACTCGATTTAATTGAACAAAAATTAAGTCAGAATCCTTTCTAATCACTGCAACGATATTGAATGTGCTCATAGAACTCGGAGGTCGAACTAGAAGACTCTTCTATTTGTAATATGAATAATTTATTGAAAATAAAATCAGATATGAAAATTTTGTGTAATAAGAAATTCTTTCATTCCATCGCGAAGTAGTTTAGCTGATCCACTTTCTATTTCGTAATGGATGTCATGGTCATTCTGTTCCATCTCTTCATATGTACTGTCCAAATATTCCTCTTGATCGCGCTCATTCTCACAGAGATTATGTAAAGCGAAACCAACTTGTATTGCTTTAGGTAAAATATAAACAAATCCGTAGACGACTTAGGTACCTGCCGGAGTGATGTACTTACGTATATCTTCAAGTTTCATTTGAAGACACGTTGAAAATCTTCCCCATCTCGTCTTGAATAAGCCGAAGGTATTATCAATGACTCTGCGAGCCCGACTATGACGCCGATTATAGAGCTTTTGTCCAGAATCTAGGCTTTGACTGAAGATATAGGGCTTCAGTAGCCATGATTTGAGGGCAAAAGCACTATCCCCCAGCAGATGATAAGGGAGATCTATTTCACCAAACTTTCGAGTTTTACAAGGTAAAATAGACCCTTCAGATGCTTTGCGATAAAAATCGGTATTCTTGAAGGCTCCAGCGTCGTTGCATTTACCCGGTAAGCCAGTCTTGAGATAATATACCTTAATGGAATAAATAAAATTAAGTACAACACCCTGGCAGGTACCTAAGTCGTCTGCGGATTATTTACTTTGTAATTGGCATCACATATGGCTAAACACAACATCGAATGCCATCCTTTGAAGTTGTAATAATCAGTTGCCAATTCGATTGGAGCGTTGATTGGTATATGGCAGCCATCGATTGCACCTATTGCCATCGGCCATTGCCATCGCTGCTCGAAATCGATGGCAATTTTTTCAAACTCTTCAATGGTTGGCATTTTGATGAGTTCGGGAACGAGCCTGCGATAACATGAGAAAATAAATGTTTTCACATATCGCCAGACACTCGTTTTCCCGACACCATATTTGGCACCAATTTCTTTGTATTCGCTGTTTGTCGATAAGACCTACAAATACAAAAATTAATCCGTAGACGACTTAGGTACCTGCCGGGGTGATGTACTTACATTTAATGCAATTGCGACCATTTTCTCAACTGGAATCGCTAAATTAAATGTCGTATCTTTACGTTTCATGTCCTCATATAGGCGACTGACTATATAAAAGAATGTCTTTCGTGTCATTCGAAAGTTTTCTTTGAAAATATCTTCAGTCATTTTAGGAACAAGTATTTCAAACCAGCCAGTATTCTGATAGGTTGGTTTGATTTTAAATCTACGTTTACGGTAGACTCTGAAATTGAATCAAAATTAGAAGAGCCTCCTAGTTCGACCTCCGAGTTCTATGAGCACATTCAATATCGTTGCAATGATTAGACATACCTTTTATTGATACTATTTATTGATGTCAAATATATTTTATAGGCATTTATGATTTCTTCATAAAATATAATCTCTTCATTAACTATTCTCAATTCGTATTCAAATAATTGTGAAATTACTTCAAAATATGTCACAATTAAATGTAAACATAAAGCATAAATTGATTCCATGTTTACAATTTTAAGTGAGAGCAAAACATGTGTCCGGAACGCACTTAAGGATTTGTTTCCTTTAAATTAAAGGAAAGAAATTAAAGGTAGAGGTAAAGGAGAAACATGGCTTAATCCTCTGAAAATAATGATTTTTTTTTGAAATCTAGATTAATTATAAAACACTCACCTCATCCATATGACCCGCAACATAGACTCTATTATCTTGTTTATAATTCTTCAACTTATCATTCAATTCTTTGAAGCAGTATTCTGGTTAATTGAGCAAGATTAATTATTTTTGCATAAATAAATAAACAAGTGCACTTATACTACAGTGCGTGAATTTAATTCAGGTTCAGATTTTTGAAATATTCCGTACCACGATGTAGGTAGTCGAGAATGGGGGCATAAACTCGGGTTTGATATAATAATTGAATGTAATGAATTAGATCACAATGGAAAATATGGGAGTTTATATCAATAAAACTATGACTAATATATTGGAAAATTTATACTTGTTAAGTTCGATCTAGTCTTTACAAAAAGTGAATGAAGAGCAAAATAAGTATAAACTCATACTTTCACTAGAAAAAAATATTGTGGAAGTTTTTAACATGCTCAATGATAACTTAGTAACATCACTAATAGGAAAGAAAGTTATATTGAAAAATGATATAAAGTTGATAGTTCATTAGCTTAGTGAACTGTTTCCATAAACAATACAGTCATTTATCAAACGGATTAATTTATTAATTGTTAAAATAGTCATTAAATTCAATAAAATTATTTTCGTTACTGATATTAAACACAATAAAATGTCGGAAAAAATTGATTTGATTAAGAAAGTTGAAATTATTCGAATAGTTTATGGAGATAAAAGACTAACTCCTTTGTAAGCAGTATAACTTAAGAAATGTTGCAGAACGCCAGAGCTGAGTGGGAACTTAGACTTCGCCATTCCATTGTTCAAAATGGTCAACAATTCGAACATTTGATTTAATTTGTTATTTGATTATATTATTTAATAATTTGTTTGATTATATCAATTTGTAAAATAGACTAGAATAACGTATTAATTATTTAATTGATTTCTATTTGGATTACCCGTTTATGCCCCCATTCACGACTACCAACATTGTGGTACGGAATATTTCAAAAATCTGAACCTGAATTAAATTCACGCACTGTATTGCATATCAAGGAGAGCATATAAAATTTGAAAACAATACCATTAAGCTCATTTATCGGCTTGATAAATATATCCTGGCCAGTGTTACCAGAATCATTAGTTCGAGTAGTATTTTCCGGAATATTGCGTTCAATAGCGCCCTGGTTACAATTAATGAGCAGTGTCAAAGTTAGAAGCGATAGCTTGAAAATTATCATTGAATCGAATATTAATTTCATTTATAAGAAAGTATAAAAATATTTGATTTTTGAAAATTATTTCTTTAGAAGTGCTCTGAAGTGGAAGACAAGACTATTTATACTCAATTTTCTATAGCCTTCTCGATATTCAGTAGAGTTTATATAACATTATAATGTCTAAGCAATATGCTTGATGTGCAGCACAGGTCCTTTTATTTCGTAAATCATTATTTCTCGAAGAATCTAATGGAGCAATTACAAGAATCTAGGTCATTGTTCTAGGTAATTCAAACATTTAAATGTGCACAGTACAAGCTATTAAACGAAGAACTATGACCTTGCCCTTGCAGCAAGGCATTAGGTCAAATTGCACAGCTCCATTTACAAATTTTTAAAAATGCATCAGTGCATAATTGTGAGCAGATCTCTCTATCCGGATAAATGAGGTCAATTGAATTATTTTGAAGTTCACATCAGATCTATTCGAATGCTTTATAAATGATTTCATCGGAAATATGTATTTTTGTAAAGCATTAAAATATAATTATTGTTTACATCTCTAATATTGCGAATGAGCAAGGGGGTATATAGAAATATGATCAAATGCTAAAATTAAGTAAGGTTAATTGATTTTTCGGTTGTTGTGAATTTTCATGTTTTATAATAAATGAAGAAATTCACTCACTTTAGGGTTAATTAAGTTTTTAAATGATAAATGTTCTGGTCTAGTCTGTACTGTACTGTCCTTGCATATTTCAATTTGAATGTATCTGGTATATTTTTCAGTAAAAAATATTTATTTTTATAATAAATTGCTTTCTGTTTAAAAAGGTTTAAATATAAAATCATAGCAGAGATGGACAAACGGTATTAATTGGTCAGTCATTGTTTAACTGACCAATTGTTGATATTTATGAACTTTCTTACTAATTACTGACCAGTGGTCAATTCTCCGACTATACTATGCATATAATATATTATAATAATAAGTGATTATTGAAAATAGCAAATAATTGAATTAATGATCAATATTATGCTCATCCCTGCAAGCTTTGCAAAGTGAAATATGTCCGGGTCAGATGAATTTGATATCTACCGCAATGATTGACGAAATCTATTGATTTGTAATGAAATTCAATATAATTTTGATTTAAAAGTAAAATATTTCTATATTATTGAGTATTT
>JAQIWA010003323.1:0-10778 GCA_034693305.1 Eueremaeus valkanovi | reverse complement strand
TATTTAAATGAAATTATTTTCAATTTGTTTATTCGTTTATTTGTAATATTTATTTCCTCTTAAAGCAAACGACAGAATAAGTTAGAAATGTCTCCAATATTTGCTTTTCATTCAATTATTCTCATTATACGCATTTCAAGTGTATTATCAAAGGTTTCAAAGCAATTAAAATTATGTAAATTTGAAATAAATATTAAATACAAATAATTTAATCTACGAATAGATGCCTCGCATTAATCCGCTACGAGTGTCACAAATCGCTGGCCAACACTACTGTCCGACCGATTCAGTGCTCGAATACTATAATGCACTACAAGTAGAGAATATTTACGAACAGAATACGAATGGAAACAGTTTTATAATAATTCAATTCAATACAACTTGTTTTGCAAATATATCTGACGTAACCAAAGATGACTTTCCAGTCATTTCCAGCCATAAAGATCAAAAAAGTTCCCAATGGCTAAGATGGCCCCAGTGCAATTTTTCACCCAAAAAATATAGTCCATATAATGAATACGTGTTTCCAAATGACACCGAATATAGCGGAACGTATTGGAAGGTATGATAAATAAGATTTAATGTTTGCCATTCGGATCGTAAGGTTTGACCCAATAGTGCCGAACACTAGCACTGACACTAACCTATGTTTATGACATTTGTTCACAAATAATGAAATACTTATTTATAGGGAAACAAGTTAATCGGATTCAGCACTGATTGGATCGGTTGTCCCCAAGACCTGTGTCTGAATGCAAAGATTGATACAGTTGTGTACAGAAAGAACAGTAAGTACGGGTATCTATTGCGTGGAAGACATGCTTACCCTATAGACAACACAATGAAAGTCAATGGCAGACAAGTTCAAGCAATTGCCGATTTGGACCACTTTATGGCTTTCGGTCCAAACATTTCCGAAGGCTATTACGACAGTGTGTTTAGCAGTGAAAACGAAGCCATCGATTATATATTTAAAGTGATATCTCTTTTGGTTATTAAAGGGTTTCATTGAATAATTTGATTATTTATTAAAAGGGAAATCGTTTTTGGTATCTGCAAAGGGATAGAACTACAGACCTGCCGATCCCAACATTCAACAGTGAGCAAGGATTGTCAGTAAAAGACAGATTCGGTGAATGGTTTCCATCAGATGTCGATACAGTTTATGGCAACAAATTCAGAGCCGATTTTGGTTACACTGAAAGACTCTATATATTCAAAGACGATCAGTACTGGACGGCCGACTACTCCCTGAATGGGTTGTTGTCTTTAGATTACGACAACCATTCAGTTGTTACGTTCACTACTTTGGATAACGTTATCGGACCCATGAGTGTGAAGACAATACACAGAGACTTTCCGGAAAGAGTGGACGCAATCATTGACGCCTACCCTATAATATTCATATTGTCTGAACAGAAGTTCTATCGAATTCGGTCAACGAATTCTGATTTCAAAGTCAGTCATAATTTGTCCCTAAAATGGCTTTCATTTCTAAAAATGATTTCTTTAACTAAAACATAGGATGAGATGACCAAAGCTAAATTAACTCCCGAATGGAGTTTCAGACTATTCGGATGCACTAACGATTCATTTATCAAAAAAGGTTTCAATAGTTCAGAGAATTTTATCGAAAAGTTTTTATCAAAACAAAAAAAATCGTCGGATTATATCAATAGTAAGCATAGGATAGAAAAGCATTCAAACGATTAAACATTTGTTTCGTTTTTATCATTTTTAAGGCAATGACGAGAATACGAGTCAATCAGTTATTATTATTATTTTGATAATAATATTTAGTGTCATAATTGTCGTATTGGCTGTCATTATATTCTCATTTCTATATTTGCGGCGAAAGCACAGACTCTCTGCGAAAGAGAGAGAAATTCAGACAATAAGTGAACGAAACAAGACTTTGAATAAGTATTTGACTGACGACCAGAAGACCCATCTAATGGGTCAGTTGGACTCAAAGACCGATTTAGGAATAATTATCGCTCAGCCATCAACAATCAGTGCTCAGCCATCAACAGCCAGTACTCATCCATCAACTATCAGTGCTCAGCCATCAACAGCCAAAGCTCATCCATCAACACCCACTGTTGGTATGGCTGGAAAGTCAAAGATAGCAAGAGTAAACTCAAAGTCACCGAGAAATTCAAAGATAACTAACAAATAATTCTTTTCATTCACTAATTATTTTAAAACTTTAAAACTAATACTGTATTTAAACAATGAATATATTTATGAAATCAAATAAAATTCTATCGAATTATTCATTTATTATTGAATTCTAAGCCAGTGTTCAAATTCAGTATCGATTCTCGTATTTATATTGTTATTAAACATTAAAAACATATTCTTTTCATTTGATTTGAGTTAAACGGAAAAGAATTTTTTGAAATTATTTTCAATCCATTTATAATTATTTCTTTCAAATACTTTTGCATCAAAACTGTACTCAATGTCAGACAAAGCGAATACATATTTCATTAACGATATGAATGATTATAAACCAAATGACAGAGATTTTGATAAGAATTTCGATAACTTTATAATCGATAAGATTTCCGAAATATCTGAACGCATCTGGAATAGTGTCAGTGCCAGTGAGGACTTGGAAGGGGACGACATCTACTCCGGAAACATTGGAATAGCGTATATGTTCTGGTATTTATCGCAACAGAACTTCTTGACTGATCAGATGAAAGAGACAAATGTCTTGAGAAGCAGAACATTAATGTCCCGATCATTGAACGCAATGTTTGATAAACGCATCCAAAGCTCGCATTCATTCCTTTTGGGAAACTCTGGTATTTGTCTGATCGCTGGTCTTGTCTTCAACACATCCAAAGAGCAAAAATTTCGCGACCATTACCTCAGTTTGTTTGTCCGGTTCTGTACTTACTATTTGACATTCGACACGACTGACCAACTGTCCAGAGACTCATTTCTGGAGGGAAGGGCGGGATTCATGTGCGCGGCTCTAAATGCTAATCATTTGTTGGAAAGCCATATAATTCCGGTGCAAACCATTGAAAATATCGGCATCTCATCCATGAAATCGGGAAAATACAACGCTCTGAAGGCTAACTCATCGGTGCCTCTCCTGTATGGGTCGACCACTGGAGACCATGTCGACATCAGTATCAGTAGCGGTATGTCCGGCACATTGCTCTCACTATTATGTACACCAGGTCTGGTGTTAATGCACCCGCAGTTCCAGAAAGACTTGGAAGTCTCGATAGACTGGATTCTGGCCAAGCAGTCGGCTGACGGCAGCTATCTGTCTGACCCGCACACCGATTCATTTGACTGGTTTTCTGGCAGCTCTGGGATCTGTTGGCTGATGGCTAAGGCTTACCAGCAATGGTCTGAACCCAAGTATAAGGACTCGATTGTCAGTTGCGGTGAACTGATTTGGAAGACAGGACTGTCGCGGTCGGGCCCCGGCATTAATGGAATCGCAGGCAATGGTCTGACATTACTTATGTTATACCGCGCAACCTCTGACCCAAAGTACACCTACCGGGCCAAGCAAATGGCCAAATTTCTGTTTAGCGATACATTCCTTCAGTGCCCGTCCCCCGCCAGGCCCTACAGTCTGCACTGCGGATGGGCCGGTGCCGTGTGCTTCCTCATAGAGCTGCTCAAACCGGAAAGGGCACGAATGCCGCTCTTCTTCGACATATTCAGTGGCGAGAGGCCAGAGATGACCGAAGACTTGGCCACTTTGAGCGAAACGGGTGACAATTGCCTTAACATCGAGACAATTGAAGAAAAGGAGATCCCGTTTATGGCGTAATTGACTACTCATTGGAAGCGTTTGACAAATATTAGAGAAATTATATATTTATTTATAACTGAATATAATTTTCACTTAAATTGATTTAAATTCGATTCAATTTATTGTAATTTTGTTTCTATTTCTGTATACTGTTGTCAATAGGATTCCGATTTACTTTCAAAATAAACTATTATTCAGTGTCTGAACAATATTTGACTTTTTGGTCGATTTTCAAACTTTTGTTGCAATTGTTTTCACCCAATAGTCAATTAAATATAATGGAGTTTTTTGTGTAACAAATATCATTAGGCCTACAATTTTGACCTGGACAAAACTATCATCATTTGTAGAACACGAGTGCTATCCAAACGAGTGCTATCACTATAAACGGTTGATAAGAGAATATACTGTTCGACTCGACCCCATCTATCAGTCCCAAATTGCCAAACTCCCAATGCAATACATCTGAAAATTAATGGTCATTTTAAGACTTCTTTTAAAACTATTTTTTTTTCTTTGATTTGAAACCAATTGCATGTCTCTCGCGCTAACCGTTGACTGTCAACGCTTTATAGCCTTTACTGTATGTCAAGCGCTCTTAACCCGAAATTATTGCGGACATAAATGAAGAAAAAATGCCATTTTATTAGTGCAGTACTGATTGATAATAATATTTAAGAGTTGACTCAATACGCGCGCAATAATTATCAGTCAATATTCAAACGGTATATGAAAATCGAAAATCACAACAAATATAAGCCATTCATCGGTTACTCGAATAGCAATCAAATGAATCAAATTTTTGTCATCTTTTTATTGCTGGCTATCATTACAACCATTCAGTGCACAAACGTCTCAAACAAATGCGATCTTCTCTTAGGAGAAGACAATGAAGTGCTGAAAGACATCAGAGTTTACCAGAATTACTACAAAAAGTGGTCTAAACTTACAAATGGATTTGAGTTTTGGATTTCGACTCAAATGTATAGCAGAAGTTCGGGCAAAGAGTGGAAAATAGAGTTAGTATTGAGTGGAGAGAATGTGACAGAAATGCAAATCCAAAGCAATACTACACAACCCATGCCTACCAGAGCTCTCAATAGATTTGGATTCCTTAAAGAATTTGAAATAAAGGAGAAAGGAAATATTTACAGATATCTAGAACCATATGACTGCTATACTCGATATCAGGTTTAGATTTGAATTGAAATCAATTAATAATTATTATTATATTTATTACTTATTTTCACTTTTAAGCAAAAGGTTGACAAAAACAACGATTTGATCGAAACTGTTTGCAGAGATAGCGGGCGAACAGTGAACCGGACGGACTCTGTCTCTCAATTTGATCCGAACTCTATTGTATTTATTCCAGTCATCGATGATATCAATCCATATGTATTGGTATTGAATACAGAGAACAGAAATACAGTTCAGTTCTATAGTGTGTTTGAACAGAAGATATGCAGTGAAACCGATGAGGAATGCAATGCATATTCTGTTCCGCTATTTGTGACACAACTCATGAGTGAAAACCTATTCAGACATATCGATGCAATCACCAGATATGACATCAATGACACAATTAAGGGTCACTTAATTCTGTTGAATATCGAGGGAAGACTATTGTTCTGCAGTACACCCGAAGGAAAGGCACTATCAGTTAATGTGAGACTAAATATCGAAATTGTATTTCAGTTTTAAATCTATTTTATATACGATTTCAGTGCAGACGAGAAAACCTGAGACCCTATGCCGGCGAGTGTCTGACGGAATCACATCCAATATTAATATCAATTTTCCTGATTTTGCTGATTCTGGTGACCATTCTTCCGGTCGTTGATCTGATTCTGTTTAAGAGACGTAAAGACAAACAGATTTTTATAACTCATTTGAATTCAAATTCTTTTCCTTTGATTTTATGTTTTAATTATTTTTAATTTTTATATAATTTTTTATTAATTATAGTAAAGAGAAAACGCACTGAAACTGAAACCGAATCAACAGTCAGTTCCCAATCAGACACTGAACGTCTCAAGAGATATGACGGACCCATTCGTATGCATATTATATTCAGTTTTTATTCTTATTTATATAAAAATTAAAATATTTTTTCATTTCAAACAGTAATCCGAAAATTCAAAAGTACTTAAAACTCATCAGTGTTTCACTCGATATACCATTCGTTCATTTCGTCAATACTTTTCCAAATAATTATTAATTTCTAAAATATTCTTATTTTTCTTTCAATTAATTATTTTATTATTACTTATTATAAGTTATTATAAATTATTTATATTTTAAACACTTAATGATAGAAAATAAATATATTTAAAAACAAAAGCAATTATTTCGGTATTAATCAAAAGAATGACAAAAACAAAGGTTTTATAGAAATCGTTTGCAGAGAATACGGGAGAAGAGAGAACCGGACGGACTCTGTCTCTCAATTTGATCCGAACTCTATTGTAGTCATACCAGTCGTCCATATATTGAATAATGAGAACAAAAATACTGTTCAGTTCTATAGAGCCATTGGATCAGAAGATATGCAATGAATACAAAGTTCCGCTATTTGTCGAACAACTAATGAGTGAAAACTATAATATTATTCAGTGTTTAAACAATATTTGACTTTTTGGTCGATTTTCAACTTTTGTTGCAATTGTTTTCACCCAATAGTGAAATAAATATAATAGAGTTTTTTGTGTAACAAAAATCATTAGGCCTACAATTTTGACCTGGACAAAACTATTATCCTTTGTAGTATTTTGTATAGGGATATGCAAGGTCGGCCGAGTCAGGGGGTATAGGGAGGGATAAATTGGCGGACTTTTGGCTCAAAACCTAGGGGGTATAAGGGGGGTTATTTTGAAAACAAGATGGCAGCCAAAATGTTCGAAAAATTTAGTTGAATTTAAGCTAAATTTAGCCGAAATTCGGTGAAAATCTGCCATTTTCGGTATAGGTCTCGAGCAAAAAGTCGAGGGGGGTCTAGTAGAGCCTCAAACCACAGGGGGGTATTTTGCCAAATCTCAAACTCAGGGGGGTATTTGGTCTATACCCCCTGCACATCCCTAATTTTGCAACTTCAATGAATTTTAAACATCAATTACTAATTTCTTTATATTTATCATAAATTAGTTTTATTTTCAATATATTAATATAAGACAATCTATGGCTAAGTATTCAACAAAAAATAAGTTATATTAAAAAGTTGACAATAAATTAGCTCTGAATAGATTTTAATTAATTGTTAATTAAACCAAATATTTGCCAATTATTTTATTAATAATCAAAATTATTAATTAGTTTTGTTATCTCTATCTAATTCGTCGCTGTCCTCGACATCCCCAATGTTTTTGAACTCTTTTCCTGTGACTTGTCTTCACTTCTTACCGATGTTTTTGATTTCTTTTTCTGACCCATCAGTGGTGACATGTCTTTGATTTTATCCCTTTCTTGTACTGAACTCTTACCGAAATGTTGACTAAACAGTCCTTTGGGTTGAGTGAAGAAATTGAGTTTAAATAACAGCCAAACAATCGGCGGAAGGAATACAAGGAATGCCATTAAATATGAGACCAAAACACAGATATTATATTTGGCTATCGATCCGTCTCTTTCGTTTCGGAACACTCTTTGAAATGCGACACAAATACCAAAAACAGAGCCCAATATGACAAGGGTTGACATACAGACCAGTTTGGCCATCAGCCAGAAGTTAGAGTTGACTTCCTTTGAGTGAAACCTCTTTATGATGTGATATACCATAAGTATTACGAAAAGCCACACAAATGTCATCAGATTAGTGGCCAATGCGTTCAATAATATGCGAAATGCGTTCATATCTTCATCAAAATTCTTGCAAATGACACAACACTCACAGAATGCGAACAGCATTGAGAAGAACGGAATGGCATTGAGTGCGAAGAAGGCAAAGGCCAGGTATTCATACCATTTCATAATGGGCGAGGGCAGGGCTTGGCCAATCATACTCCTGTGTCCGATATTCCTGAGTGGGAAGCGCTGGTATTGCAAGCCGTGCTGGTTCTGGATTATTGGTGTGATATTTGTGCCGACCTCTGCGTTCAGAACATTCCAATGAGTGGACACTTCTTTGATCTCAAACGAGTAGACAGTCATATGGTTTCGGTATGAGTTGTGAGTAATCCTAACGTAAGCCATGTCTTTCATAAGGCTGTTCCTAACCATAAGAAACCGAAAGGCTTTCGAATCGTTTTCTATATAATAGCTGTGCTTTTGAAGCACTTTTGGCGGAGCTGTGAATCGCGTAATGAATCGCCTCTTCTTGTTATAGATCTCAAACTGAAAGGTCGTCTTAACCGAAAAGTTTGGACTAAACTTTCCGAATGACATAATCACCAGATATTGAAATCTTTTGGCTTTTCCTCTCCTACTCTTGTCTCTGACTTGGATCAGCTCTTCTTCTGGTACTTCGAAGTAACAGTCGAGTAAAATGGATGCAAACAATAGTATTATCCAAACGAGTGCTATCACTACAAACGGTGGATAAGAGAATATACTGTTCGACTCGACCCCATCTATCAGTCCCAATGCAAGACCTCTGAAATTAATGGTCATTTTTAAGATTTCTTTTAATACTATTTTTCGCTTTGATTTGATTTTCAACGGAATTCTGTTTAAATATAACGACTTTTTTATTTAAAAATTGTTTTCAACTATTGTGGGGTAATTGAAGGTAAGCTACTTTTATTTACAGTTAAAACCCAATAATACCGGTAAAAATTGGACTAAAAAATTCAAATTTGTATGAAAACTCTAATATTGACTCTTCAGTGAAATTATCCAGGGCAATCTTGCGTATTCTGTTGAGACAAAAATATTTTTTGACCCAAATCTTCTTAAAATCTCTGAATTATATTTGAATTGAATATAAAATCGCGCTTAAGCTCAACAATAATTGAATGATTTATTTGAAGTAATTATTGTTATATTTTTTGGCCACAATTTCTGTTATAATCCAATTATGTCGAACACAAGTGAGACCACTCTGTATGATGACAGTACCCGATCTGACAATGCAAAGGAATGGTATAAGGATAATAGGATCTTGTTGATAATGGTAGCCGTGGTCATCCTTCTGTCTTTCGTTTTCATTGTTTTGATTCTATGCGTGTGTTGTAAACGGAAACGAAGAGTCAGACCAGTTATCTCTAACCGATCCATAACCGAAAGACAAGACTCTGTGGGCTCTACTTCTTTGGACAGTTCAAGCCAGTCATCCGGTTCTACTATAGGACCAATTTCTACTACAGGTGCGAGTATTCCATCCTTCAGTTCAATGCCTAACAGCGATTCGATTGGATCAGATCCTGAGGCCATGTCTTCGAGTGGATCTAATTTTGTTATGGAATCGACAGGTTTTTCGGTAGATGAGCAAGCAAGAGCACTGGCGGACAAGCAATCATCCACATCAATCGGTCGGCCGACAGAATTGAATGTAAAGAAGAATTGAAGACAAGAGTTGTTTCTGAATAACAAAATTATAAACACTTTTAAAGATATAAATTGAAAAATATATTAATTTTTGTTTAATTAAACAAATGATTAAATTGAATAAAAACTAACTCTAAATAGAAATGTAATTCAAATATTCTGTAAGACATTAAATATCGGTTTCAAAAGAGAGTAAATATGTTATACTTTTATCCAATAATAATCAAAAGACAACCAAAAAGTCTGAAACAAAATAAAATCATTCTATGAATGAGTGAACTGCCGATGAATTAAGAAATTATATCATATAATCGGGATAATGACCAAGGGCAGAAGGTTTCAAAGAGATGAATTCTTCCCTGAATCTTTAAATTCCTTCTAAAAAATATTGGGCCAGCTCACTTCTGATATAACCTTTGAAAGTTTCTCAAGCAAATGAATTTTGATTTTATAACGTTGAGGAAAATTATCCAGGTCTATATGTGTTACAAAACTAAATTTAGATGTTACCATGACTACTTCTTGCGAAGACCTTGCTGAATTTTTAAGTAAAGTCATACTTCTAACTACTATTATAAACACTTATGAAGTAATGATAATTTCTTTATTATAATTATTTCATTACAAACGACTCGTTTTTTAATTAATATTCTGTCAAATCATGTAAACCTATAATTAGTTTGAAATATAAATATAGAATATGTTTAACAACTCATCAGTGAAAGTGTGACAATGATTGTAATGAACACAATATATGGCCTCAGAATAGTTTTCTATAATTAAGGACAACTAAAACAAAACATTTTTTTGAAATAATTATCTATTATTTCAACTTATTTTCATTATTACCTTCTTTAGCAAAACAGCAGAGATGCACAATCAGGGTTTGCCACCATTGTTAACATTATGCCATAAATATTCAACTTAACCTGGTTCATTTTTAATGACAAAAATAATCAGGACAGTTTTAAAATTGATTGAAATATTTTAAAACAAAACTTTGGTTTAGATTTGTACTAATAAAGTAAGGTTTAATTCATACTAAACTTGGTCTAACCCTAATTTTCAATCATTATATTCTTCAGATGTTTTTCATTCTACAAATATTTTCAATATTTTGCAAAATTATTGTCAATTTAGCTGCATTTATGCCATAACCTCCGGGCTGTTAGCCTGAATACATGGGTAGACACAAACACAGATGCTTTCGGTCTAATAATACATTTGATTTAATTCAAACAGATTTTTAAATAATAGCAACTTCTGAACCAATAAGTAATGTTCAGTCGAATAGAATTATGAAATTTTCAAATCAAAACTACTGAACAATCTGTCAGAGATTTAGAGCATTAATTTGAAGCTAATTTTTAAAGAAAAATCAGCTTTCATACAATTAAATCAAAAACGATTCTGATTTCAGTATAAGCTTAAGACTAGAGATGTGCAAGCTCGGCCGAGTCAGGGGGGGGTATAGGAGGGGGTAAAATGGCCGACTTTTGGCTCAAAACTC
>JAQIWA010003322.1:0-10779 GCA_034693305.1 Eueremaeus valkanovi | reverse complement strand
GTCCCGAAGGAATTTTTAAGTTATCTCATGTAACTCAGAAGTTATGTTTAAACTTGTTTTTGTCCTTGGTCAATTTCTTCTTAATTTTTTCAACAAAATTTTCGCATTATTCTGCATCATTTTTTAAATGTCATTCATGGACAAAATTTCATCAAATTCTGAACGAAAAAATTCTAACCCTGACAAGTCCTTTGAAAATATTTTTTCTTCAATCGGTTCATAAAAGTGACTCAAATTATAATTTAATTTAGTTTTCAATTCGAAAGCACATTCTATTTGTCTGAAAAACCAGGTTGAATATTAGTAATATAAAGTATATTTAATTTGAACATGCAACAAACCATCAGCTATATTGAATTAGCCTACTCATTTTAATCAATTAGAATCTAGGTATATTTTAAGAAGTTTGCCACAATAGTTTGATTGCCCTAGGCCAGCTAAGTGTTAATCTAGTTATAAAAAGGCCCAGGTTTAGAACTCAAAGTACTTAATTTGACGCAGGCTAGTATTTTGCAATGATAGACAATGGGGATACATGTAGGGTTATACCCCCTGTGATTTTCATAGGCTGACCCCCTTCTGATTTTCGAGGATTTTTAGGGAAAAATAGGGTGAAAAAGCATGATAGAATCTAGGTATATTTTAAGAAGTCTGCCACAATAGATTGATTGCCCTAGGCCAGCTAATGTCAAGGAAGTGTTAATCTAGTTATAAAACTCAAAGTACTTAATTTGACGCAGGCTCTTATTTTGTAAAATTAAAAAACTTTATGCCATAAAACTAACCTGCGATCATAGTGAGGCCTTTTGAGACAGTTAAAATAGCTTTCATCAGATATTGTTTCCATGTCATCCGAATAGTTTCCAAACTCTTCGGTCATATTTGAAAATATCGGAATAAAATCATCGCAACTATGCGCTGAATAATCCAAACATTTTTGATAACTTTCGTTATATTGTCTTTCATTTATGTTCTTATAATTCTCAAACTCTTCACTCAAATTGAAATATTCGTTGACTTTATTCGTATCGAAAAACACTTTCCTTTCGGTGCAAACACTAATCGCCGGTAAATCAAATCCATATTTATTTTCCGAAACAATAAGTTTGTAATTATAGGGAAAATTCAAATAATCGAAAGTCACTAAAAATCCGGTATAAATGAGTGCTACGAATGGCAACACTTTTACTGCTTTTGTTAAATACAACTTATTTTTCAATGTCATAGTCTTTTGTTTTATATTAATAATAATTATATTAAAACAACTTAATAACGAATAAAATATTAATTTAATGCAAAACACAATCCAATATAATACCCAAAAAATTAGTGATAAAAATAGTTTTAGACTTAAATACAAACTTATAATTAATTGTTTTAATCCGATTCCTATATAATCTTTAGCTTTATTCACATTCAATAAAATCAAATTAATATTATTATAAAAATTTTCAGTGTTTGCCATAATTTGATACTTTTATATATTTTTATATAGAGTTTGAAAATAATAGTTATGAAAAACTTAATGAAAACTTTTACGACTTTTAGGAAATCATTTTAGTTCACAATAGTATTAATTCATATTTGATTCGACTCACGGATCCTAATCCTCTTCTATAAACTGAATCATTTTCATACAATTCCCTTATATATAGGGATGTTTTTAAGGGATGGCCAGGTGTTAGAATAATAGCCAAAATAACGACCTGTGTTTAAAAATGGTCAAAATATCTTCCATAGGATTTGAACCGAAATCATATTCGGTTAACCCTTTGACCCAATTTAAGATGATTGTGTCGATTCCGCTATTTTTTAAAAGTTTGATAGAATTTTGGGTTTTTAAACAAATTAACTAATATTTAGCTTAATTTCAAAATTAACCCGATTTCGTTCAACATTGGTACCAGTTCATTCGGGTTATGGTATTCATATTTGTCTAATTTTATCAGTCTGCCTTTTTACCACCACCTAAACGCCTTTGGTTCGTTGAACTTGGGCATCTTTAACAGTTGACATATACGGACACATACAGTCTCTTTTGGATTAATAAATTGCATTCAATCTCTATTTCAATGAATAATAAATATTCGCTCACTTTTTAATTATTAATAGTACTGTGCTGTACATCCTGGTACTTTACAGTCCATTCCCAATAGTATTAACAATTCTAATATAATATTAATAGTGAGTACTAATACAAGACATCTCTCATTTCGAGATAGAGTCGACAAATGAATGCTATTATTCATAGAATTTATTTCTTTTTTAGTTAAATATATTTAATTATATTTTTACGTAACACTACTTATACGCGATGTTTTTGCCGGACATAAATTTATCAAGGTGAGTATACTTTGCACTTTGAACTTTTAAACACTATTTTTAATGAAATAATTTCTATCAATTGCTTTAATGCTAATCCTATTTAATTTTTAACTTTTTTTTTATAAATATTTGTATTTTTATATCTGTTTTGTTTTGTTATAAATTGTATTAATAAAAAGTAGAATCTTGGTCAATAATCTACAGGAATATCTTGGTAGCTGCATATGCAGACAATTTACTGGGTCATATTTTGATTGTATACTCTCAGAAATAATTTATTCGTAAAGTTATTTATATTTTTATGAATTTTTTCAAAGCATAAAACATTTATGAGCACTCGTGTGCACTTACGAGCAGTAGTGTGGGTACAATTGAGGACAGGTATAATCTACATGATTAGAAAAGGTATTAAGTAATCTCAAGTTCTGTCCTTCAATTTTTTTTAATTCAATCAATTATTAAGTTTAGCGCCGATGAGATTAAATTGTAGACAAAAGGAATGTTTGATTAATAATAAGTTGAACTGAACTTCATTTTTCCAAAGATATCACTTATTTTTAAGTTAAGACCCGATTAGAAGTGCACTTAATATGAGAGGAATAATTGTTATTGAAAGGAAACTATCTAGGTTGTGCTTTTAATCATAAATAATTGATCCTGCTCTCAGACTAACATGCATAACAATTATTTCGCAATTTATCCAATTCAATAAAATACTAGCTTGATCAAATTAGCATAAAATTAGCCTGGCTTTGAAGGTTGTTGTCTTCTCTTAAATTGATTCAAGAGATAAATTAAAAAATATTTCAAAGCAACAAAATTATTATAAAATATTATAAATAATATTTCGGTCTTTTTTTCGATTATCTAATCCTAAAGTCAGCAAAAAAGACAACTTTTGTTGGATATGTGCTATACATATGAATATTTAAACTCCATATCAATTAAAAACAGCAATAATTTTATCAAATGTTAGTATATTATAGAATAAATAAATACCGTTATGTAAACATAGCAAGCTCATATATTTTGTAGTCATCAATCTTAAAAAATATTCCAGGCCTACAATTATTGTGACTTGAAACCTATGACGACCAAGCTGTATTTATGGTGAGTTAGTTAACAAGTTAGTAAACACATAACTAGGAAACTCAACTCATTTGAGATTTCTAAATACCCAGGTATTGATTTGTTGTTGAATACCGGCTGTGCTCGACAACAGTCACTGTTGCGGACTTCGATTTATATGATTCAAAAGTAGAGGTAATTCATAGAAAGGGCTGAATATTATCTACTACTTGACCTTACTATATGTGCTGATCGTTCATATACTCCGATAACAGAGATGTTTATACAACTGGTTCTTAAGGAAAGATATTTTATTCAAAATATTATTATAATTTTTGCATCGATTCTATTTGCACCAGTATTAGCATTTATTTACTGTTGCACAGTTATATACAGTAGTCTATACTTTTCGATTTGCAGAGTTTGGGTAGATAACTCGGACAGGTATGTAAAGACCCGGGACGTACAACAATTTGTTTGTTGGTATCCCTGCTTTGATAGCATTGTCGATAAGTGTTGATTCGATAACAAATAATACAGAGATTTACTATAAAAGCAATTGTTTTGATACGAATGACAACTACTTATAGAAAGTAAAGCAAAGATGACTTTACTTCTGAAGTTGGCTTTAATAGCGTGTCTGGCATTGGCACCGGTCTTATGCCGGCCTCCCACTCAAAACGCACCGGTAGTGACCAAATGTGATAACAGTCACTGTTCGGAGCCAAAGCCAGACAAACTGAATGTACATCTGGTGCCGCACACACACGACGACGTCGGATGGCTTAAGACTGTAGACCAGTATTTCTACGGCTCGAGAAGTGATATCCAAAAAGCGGGCGTTCAGTACATAATCGATTCGGCCGTCAATTCTCTGCTACAGAATAAGAACCGAAAATTCATTTATGTGGAAACGGCTTTCTTCTGGATGTGGTGGGTCCAACAGACACCTGAGCTCAAGGAGAAGGTCAGGGAATTGGTTCATAACGGTATGCATTGCTATTTAATTACTATTTTCTATTTAATACTTCAGTAGTTAAATAATTTAATTGTTTGATATTCTTAACCCTGGTCAATAGAAAATTAATCAAGCTTATTCTCGTACATTAGAATTTATTTGAAAAATTCATTTCAGGTAAAATTGAATAATATTTCGCTAAACTCTGTATTTAAGATAAACTGTAATACAAGTCGTTATCATTGAGTTTGAATGAAAAGTCAAGTACTTCTCACAAAACGTTGACAATTGAGTCAAAATATTTGCCGATAATTAGATAACAATATATTTTTCAAATATCTTAAACTTAAGCTCAATTCAGATAACGGTTTAATTCCATAATTTTTTTTATTCATCTAATCCTACTTTGAAGGGCGCCTGGAGTTCATAAACGGGGGCTGGTGTATGAACGATGAGGCCAGTGCTCACTACAACTCTATTATCGATCAGATGACATGGGGTCACAGGCGCTTGCAGGATGAGTTTGGCAAATGCGGTATTCCGAAGATCGGGTGGCAAATAGACCCGTTCGGCCACAGCAGAGAACAGGCCAACCTATTCGCACAGTTCAACTTCGATGGCGAGTTCTTCGCACGAATGGACTATGGTGATATTACCAAAAGGAGAAAGGAGAAGTCACTGGAGATGATATGGCAGGGAAGCGATGACTTGGGCCACACATCCGATATATTCACTCATATGATGGATATGGGATATGGTATGCAATCTGTTGTACAATAGTCTTATCAATGCTTTTGAACAGTATTTAGAGAAGTCTTAAAACTTATCAATTGTTTCGTTAGTTTATTCTTTGATTTTTAAATAAATTTATTCTTCTATTAATGAATAATCAGGTCCTCCGCCGACCTTCAACTGGGATCTGGTCGGTGGCGGTGACGACCCTTTCATCGATGACCCCGAGTCGGAAGACTATAACGTGGATAAGATTGTCGACCGGTTTATAAAGTATGCGCAGAGCTATTCTCAACAATATGCAACAAATAACCTCCTGTTCCCGATGGGCACTGACTTCCAATACCAGGACGCGAATGCCTGGTTCAAGAATATGGACAAATTGGTCCGTTATGTCAACGCACGTCAGGCCAAAGGAAGTAATGTCAATGTCTTCTATTCGACGCCCACTTGTTATCTGCATGGAGTACATCAGGCGAACCACACCTTTCCCACCAAATCAGATGACTTCTTCCCCTATGCCTCTGACCCCCATTCCTATTGGACGGGATATTTCACGAGTAGACCTGCGCTCAAGAAATACGAAAAGTTTGGAAACAATTTTCTGCAAATATGTAAACAAATCGATGTCTTGAGTCAACTGAATGGCAAATATGACAACGAAATAACGGCTTTAAGGGAATGGATGGGTGTTATGCAACATCACGACGCTGTGGCCGGCACTGAGAAACAACACGTGGCCAACAATTATGCGCTAAAACTCTACAAAAGTATAGAAAAGTGTAAAACTGTAGTGAATGAGGGCTTAAAGGAATTGTTGGCCAAATCTGATTCAAAAACCAATCAATTGTTTTGCCATAACCTAAACATAAGCGCCTGTCCTATCACCGAATCCGATGACTCATTGGCTGTGACTATCTATAACCCTATCGGCCGTTCTGTCACACAATTGGTTCGATTGCCGGTCACTAACAAAGCCTATCAAGTTTTGGATCCGTTGGGAAAATCTATTGAATCAAATATTGTTCCGATTCCTGAGTCTGTATTGAATTTGAAAGAAAGGGTGAGTAAAGCGAAGGATGAGTTGG
Organism: Eueremaeus valkanovi; assembly: GCA_034693305.1. NCBI lineage: Eukaryota > Metazoa > Arthropoda > Arachnida > Sarcoptiformes > Eremaeidae > Eueremaeus > Eueremaeus valkanovi. The sequence goes on along the minus strand of JAQIWA010003322.1, from coordinate 4,608 downwards.
TATTCGAAGCAAAACTACCGGCTCTTGGATTCGCTACATATCTATTGAAACAAAATAGCGTTCAATACAACTCGAAGACAGCGGTTGTGAAGAACATTACCGAAAGTTTTGCTGTGAAAGCAAAGAGTTTTGAAGTAATGTTCGACAGAAACGGGAAAATAATTGCAATTCAATTAAAGAGCGGAAAAGTCGTTGAATTGAAACAAAGTTTTGAATATTATAAATCAATGCTAGGAAATAACACCCGACCAGAGCTAAGAGCATCGGGTGCTTATGTGTTCAGACCAGATGGACAGACGCCTCATATCTATAATGAAAGTAATTTTGTGTCAAAATTAGTGAAAACTTCTGTTTTGACTGAAATTCATCAGAAAATCAATGAATTTATATCACAAGTGATTAGAGTTAATCCAAACGAAGACTTAATTGAATTCGATTACGTCGTCGGACCCATACCTGTGGCCGATAAGGTCGGCAAAGAAATTATCTCCCGATTCGAGACAAACCTGACCACAAACGGCGTCTTCTATACCGATGCCAACGGAAGACAACTCCTTAAAAGAGCTCTAAATTATAGGCAGACGTGGAAACTGAATGTAACCGAACCCGTGTCCGGAAACTACTATCCGGTCAACAGTCGGATAGCAATCAGAGACGAGAAACAAGACATTCAGATGACTGTTCTCAACGACAGATCACAGGGAGGAACGAGTCTTAAGAATGGATCGGTTGAACTGATGGTTCACAGAAGGACTCTATTCGATGACAAGTTCGGAGTCAATGAGCCATTAAATGAAACCGGTTTTGATGGCAAGGGTTTAGTCATTAGAGGAAAGTTATGGTTATTGTTGTCCAGCATTGAAGACGCGGCTGAAGAACACAGAGATTTGGCTCAAAGAATATTTATGGAACCGTTGATAACATTTGCCACATATTCTTCAGAAGCCGACTATTATAGAGACCATAAAACTGAATATTCAGGACTGAGAACACAGTTACCCAAAAATATTCATTTGTTAACATTAGAGCACTGGAGGAACAACTCATTGCTCTTACGTTTGGAGCACTTCTATCAGAATAACGAATCGCAAAGCCTATCAAAACCAGCAAAAGTCGATCTCAAAGATCTGTTCCAACCATTTGTTGTGACCCAAGCAGTGGAACAGACTTTGGGCGCAAATCAAGCGTTGAGTTCAACAGAAAAACGATTTCGATTTCATACAAACGAAGACACAAACAGTCGTTTCGAACCACAAAAACACGAATTCAATGCAAAGGACTTAACAATAACTTTGAATCCAATGGAAATAAAAACTCTTATAATTAATGTTAAGAAAAGATATTTAACAGAAATATAAATAAATATTGATTTTATTGTTAATTGTCACTCAAAGTGCGCTCAAAGTTATATTCATTTATTGATAAGTTCGGATGTGTACCAGAAGTCCAGGCCGGTCGGAGGACAAGGCTCAACAAATACTTACCGGTATTATCATAAAGGCATTCCAGTCCAGTCTATCATTAACTTTAGTTCATATAATATCAACATTCGTTACAATTGTATTAAATGTCTCAACAAATGTGTCAAAGCTTATGAATGAAATATAACTGACTTATTTCATAAATCAACAAGGTATACTTATACGTCTTATGAATTAGCCGACTTATTTTTTCTGCTAGATATTTATAAGTATTGATTATACAGAAGTAAAGTAGGAAAATCCCAACCCAACCCCAATCTAAACCATTTCCTTCTTAAGAATTGAGTGAAAATAACATAAAAAGTTTTATTTATTATAATTGTTGTTTCGGCTATCAGTCAAATACTGTACACTTAATATAATTATTTTTCCGATATATCATAAATAAAAGGAAGTTTTAGTTTATATACATTTTATATAATATTCTTCGGATAACTGTGTAATCAACGTACAAACTGAATGGGGACATTATTTTATTTTCAAAAGAGTAAATAATTAATTGAATTCAAGATATATTTCATGCCATCAGATAGTTATGATTAAAGAAAACCAATCAATCATTTCATGTTTGCATTAGAGGTGCGATACGGTCTTAGGCCAAAAAATCTCACTTTGATAATGAGTTGGCTAAAAATGGGGCTCATTTTAGACATTTCTGCCATGTACAAAATTGAAAATGCTCAGACATAACTGGGTATATAATTATATACAGTATAACAAGGATGTGTTGAGAAATAAAAATAATAAGATTCGGTTATTTTGACTAAAATTTATTTAGCCAGTACGATTTGAAAATTATTGTGACTGGAGCAAAAGCTCAATGCTATTATAACAGTAACAACTACACACCTGTTTTGTATCATTTCTTCTATGATAGGAGAGTTCAGTATTTTCTTTCATATGTGTATTAATGATTAATTATGAAAATTATTGAAATTCTTGTTTTGGTCTTAATGTCTAAACACTTATGAAAAACTGCAAAATCACTTAAATGGCATTTGTGTTGCTCTCAGCTATAATCACGACTTTGTAAGACTTTCCCATTTTGTGAATTGAGTTTAAGGTTGACTTTCAATCAATTGATTGATATATTAGATTTTCAATTATATTGGTTTCAGTGCAGACACATTCCTATTTATTATACTCTAAAATCCAATTAAAATTAAGAGATTTTGGGCTCGTTTTAAGTGTAATATTATTTGTCTATAAAAGTCATTAAAATCAATGATTGGGAAAATCGATTCGATTTCATAATTCACAAAACATTTGTTTTTTGGGGAATTTCAATATTACGAAATTAGTCTTGATATACGACCAAGATGAATAAGGATTTAATTATTATTAACATAAAGCTATATCCAGCGGTCAAATCAAGAAGAGTTTGCAATCGATATGTTTTGTTAATTTTTTGGCTGTTATGAGAGCATAAGTTTCCTAATAAATAAAAACTTAACTTGATTGATTTCTAGGCACAGTTTAAACATAAAAATTGGCTTTTAAACTGTACCTGGTCACTATAACCGGTGGCAATTACCCTAAATTTCTTAAGGGGTTAATTCTTGGTCTAAAGCACTGCAAAAAAATATTTGGTTTGCAAAAAAATTTATGTATGGTTTGGGGACTCGACTAACAGACATACTGCCGGATCATTTGGGTGGCTGCACTGATCAGAAAAAGTGCAGTTATAATGTAAACTTATAAATTTCATTTGAAAATGGTAAAAACCATTGATGATATTAAATATTCAAAAATTTACAAAAGTTATAAAATCAAAATCATATGAAAACAATATTTTTATCATTTATTGACAAAATAACGCAAATAAGTAAAAATAAACAAAAATCATTTTAGAAAAAGCAACTTTCTTGAAACAATAGACTATTCTTTCGATCACCCTATATGTATTTTCTTAAGTTGATAACTTAGTTTATGGTCTATTAAAAAGCAATTTTCAAAGCAATTAACCTTGAATATAAAATCAAATTTGCGTATAACTTTGGAAGCATTATTTCTAATAACAAAAAGAGCATTTATCACACTAGGAGATGATTTTGTACGTCTATTGAAACGAATGTGATTCATCATAGATGAAACTTTTCACATTAGCAGTTCCTATTAAAAAATTTTGAATTATTATATTACAGAGTAAAAATATTGAATGAAATAAAATATAATTTCTAGGTGAGAATTATATGCTTGCATGTTGTTATACTCTCTGATTGATTGTGAATTTGAAGAACAGTTGCATAGAAATTATGAGATTAGTTTAAGATTCTTACCAAATTTTTCCAATAGAATAATTTTTTACAGAAATAAAGGCAAATCATGTGCAATAACCTTTTTCAAAATTGAAAAAAATCAGATTAATTTAATTTCATCTTCACCATAACATTCCATTTCGTCAATAAATAAACCATTCACAAATACTCATATTGTTTATTAACCTTTGAACAAATCTAAATAAAATGATTTAATTATAAAATAATATTTAAAACATTCATATAATAACTCTGATATAAAAAGTTTTTAACACAAACTCAAAAGATTACAAGTTAATAATTAGTCCAATTATGTATAAAAAGTCAATTTTTATCTTTAGATTGTAAATTCAAACTAAAATTTTGTATTCAAACTAAAATTTATATTGTACTCTAAAATACTAGATTATTTTTGATATATTTCAAAATGTTGTTCCTTCTATTGTTGTATATTTTCAAAAATTTGTGTTTACATCTGTTGCCAATTAAAATTTTACATCTTTTTATACAATTTTAAATTTGAGTGAGACTGCTTATGCACACGGCACACTCTTCCCCTAACATTTCTATGCTTTTGCCACCCAAATGATCCGCCAGTATGCTAACAGAGTAAAGCATCGATTTTATGCTTAATTTGTACATTCAATAATAACGATATGACCAGGGTTTATGGCCTAAAAATATAATCATATTCATCTTATATTATCATTAAAGTTTCAGGATTTTAGGATTTTGGGGCGGGGGTCAAATTAATTTTCCAAGAATTGACTTTTGGGCCGAATTTGTATTGACCTCGAAATTTCAAAATTGAATAACTCGTAAAGCACACGGGGTAGAAATATGGTTTAAATTGCAAACTCAATCATTTT
>JAQIWA010003321.1:0-10779 GCA_034693305.1 Eueremaeus valkanovi | reverse complement strand
AATCCTGGCAATGTTTTTTGAATCAGCAAAAGACGTGGAATTTAATGGCATATCAATTGTTTTTATTAAATTATGTTTTTTCACTCATTTTCGTAGTTATACTTTGTTTTTAATCGATAATACAGGGGTATATAGGGGTATGGGTTGAGCCCAGGGTATCATACCTTAGAACAAGATTGAACTCATATGGGATGTACTGCTCATTGGTTTCTATTCAATGTAATCATAGGTTCGATAATCGATAGGAGTTTTGATTGATTTGATTCACTTAATTGAGAAACAGTTTCATTGAATTGTGTGTGAAATCAACTCAACTATACTTTCTCTCAATTCATACTATCAGTGTCTGTCTGTCTGTTCACTGAGTCCTCGGTTTAATAGGTTTCAGGAATTAAATAACAGTGAACTACATCTCAGGGTTTAATGACATTTCAATATATGTCTCCTAATTATGAAAAGCGTGTAAACAAGACATCAGAGGAACAACACGTTTAAGCCTTTTCTCTGCAATCATGTCTTCAAATCGAGTCCAACACTAACTGTGCGCACAATCGGATCAAAACATTTTTATTAATGACGAAACACTAAACCACTACCAGTCCATTGAAGGCAGTCCTGGGCTCTCAGACCACAAGATTGTTGTCCACACAATCTATGCAACCGTTTGTCTCATAATATTCAGGTTTTGATGAATATATTGGGAACTAATCGACTGTTAATTCTGTTCTCACATTCAGACTCCAGAGTCCAGACATAGCAATGCACGTCCAGTATTGGGTATAACCCCCGGAATGCCATCCCTTGGCCTCAATGTTGAAATGATTGCTCAATAGTGACAAAGACTGACTGACTGTTCATTGCATTGCTTTTTTGGAAACACAACTCAATGTATGAATGACTCAATGAAGTGAACGATTGCTGGATTTGTGCTTAACTCAAATGTAAGTAAAATATTATTTGATTTCACAATCAATTGAATACAAACACAGAATTCGTTTATTTATTTAATATTTAATTAACTAATTGTATGAATCGTTTGGATAAATATGAAAATTCATACCAAAAGTGATTTTGTTTTGCAATAATAGAGTGTATTATAGAGTAGTGTATAGTCTGTAGAGTAGAGTGAAGTCAAACAACTCAATACTCCACCCATTCCTCCACTGGTGCTCACTGTCAGCACAGATACTCTGACCAACACTTATATTAGGAAATAATCATTGATTTGATTGAATCAGACATTAATTGAGTTTATATTTGATATGAATTAAAACGAAATTAATTGCAATTAAAGCTATTTTTGTCTCCATTTCTGTCCATAAGATCTGAGCCTTTATTCTGAGCTATCGATTGCAGCAATAATTGCGTCACTGTTTGTGTCGAGTATTGCACAACAATTATATCACTTGTGTTGACATCACTTCTGCTGGCATTGACTCAAACGATTGCAAAACAATTTGAATTGAAATCAATTTTCAAATAATTTTGATGCGAATCGTCTGAACGGATGGCTCCGATCACTAAACTACCAAAGAAGACAAAAGCCACCGAAGAAGACATGTTGAAGAATGAAGAGCTCTCTTCCTCTTCGTTCTCGGGCTCCGACTCCAACATGGGATCGGATGGCAAACAGTTCGGTCGCGTAAACCGCGTAATACTCGACAAGAATAGCGACGAATACAAGAAGAGAAGGGAAAGGAATAATCTGGCGGTGAAGAAGTCACGGACTAAGTCCAAGATCCGGACGCAGCAGACCCTGGATCGGGTGAACCAACTGAAACAGGAGAACGAACTGCTGGAGACGAAGATCAAAATCCTGACCAAAGAACTGAATTTTCTGAAAGACCTGTTTCTGGCGCACGCGGGCACTGCACACAACGGACAGCTCCAGGAGATCGACATGAGTTTCCTGCAGAACAACATCGCTGAGGGAACCACTAATGGCAACCATGAGGTGCCCAACGATAGCACACTTCATATGTCTTCTCATATCGACGCCGACGACGACGACAGTGACTCCAATTGAGTGCTCCGTTCGGCCCATTCGGCTCCCATTCGACTCATTCGTCGCCACAAATGACTGACATTTGGGATAACTTTCGATAATATCTGAAAAATAGAAAATAATTTTAATATTATATAAACATTGTATCGAATGAATTGAATTTGTTTTTTATCGAAATTTGTTTCTAAACAATAGAATCAAAGCTAAGAAAATATAATTAGAAAATATTTATATGTATTCTCTTCGCTCTTCTTGTGCTCCCTTTCCATCAGAAGCGATACGAAAGACAATTATATTTAATTCAATTTATTTTGTTTTCGATGTTATTCTCCAAATGTTATAAAAAACCATTTTATTCAACAAAACAATCATTTCATTCAATTTGTTTGTATTTTTTAATTATTTCCAAACAATTATTTCAATTAAAATCATTTAATTCTTAATTATTATATAATTATAAATCAGTTTATTATTTTAAATGACTGTATTTTGAGTGCCATTTATGACTCACTCTTATTGTCTGAAACGGAATACAGTTTTATATGCAATCCATTCCTTAAATTAAAAACCAATAAATAATTTTCATTTCAAAACTAATTCTTTAATTAATATAATATTATTTCAATCTTTACTTTACTAACGATTCTATAGTTTATAGACTTTTCATAAACTTATTTTCATTTTGATTCGACTGACGATTGATATCAATAATCATTTGAATATTAATTTCTATTTATGTATAATATGTGTAAAGATTTTTCTACACTTGAGTTGAATAAAAATCTAATTTAATTAGAAATCCAGTGAATGAAGAGTTCGGATGAAGACTACGATTAACTCTATTTAAATATCAGATGTTTTTAACAATTAGTTTAAGAAATGCTTAAATAAATAGTTAGAAAATAATTTAACAGTTATTGCATTCAATGACTATTGCATACAATGCTTAGCAGATTAGATAAATTAGTGATAAAATAGAGAATAAGAACAGAAGAACAGATAAGTCAAGAATATGTTTAAGAAGTTCTCCGAATATATGTTTATTTCTATATTTCAATAAGTATTGGATTAAAAAGTATTGAAATTAAGATAAGATTAATTCAAAATATTGTCTATAAAATAGTCTAATGTTTTAATTAATAATTTATTTGTTATATATTTTAAATTTTAATTATAAAAACTGATTCATTTTGTTATCAGTTTTGTTCGGATTATTCTATGAATAAAACCGTTTTCTTAGTAAACAATTCTAAACAAACGAATGGCTAATAATTCGTAGAATAAAACAACCCCTGAATAAACACAATTTGTTATCATAAGTGTCGTAATTAGTATATTAATAAATAATAATTCTATAATATTTAGGAATCGATAGGAATAGTGGTTTGATTCGTATGAACTACAAAAGGAAAAGGAATTCAAAATTAGCATGTTACAATAAATAGAAGAATTTACGAAATAACACTGCTTAGTTAATTGTTTTTAGTGTATTCATGAACAAAATTGAACAAGTCTTCAATGTCGAACTTGAATGTGTATCGATAAAGTGTCTTCATCCATTTCAATAACCCGGCAATTTTTAACTCCGCTTTCGAAGGTTGTAAATCTGAACTACTCAAAATTCTGCAAAGCGGAGTTAACACAATACTGTACCACCTTGTTTTTTAATTAAAACTGAAATTTAGTCAAAGAGAGATAATTAAAACCAGTATTTTGCCCTACCAACTGATTTTGATCCCCTGTAGTTTTTTGGACAGTGCATTCAAGAGCAGAATCTATTATTCTGAGCCCTGTATTGGCTGATCGTTTGTCCCTCACATGCAATAAAGTTCAGAACAGTATTGTTTAAATTGAAAAAAACTAATAAAATGGTTAAGGATTTTGACGAGATATGTTCAATGTCAGATTTAGAAAGACTTAAGTCTGACATAATTGACCCGTACCCTTATTGAAAGCATTTTTAAATGAGAGTAAAACTGCAATAATTCATAAGATTTAGCGTTAACTGCATTAGCATTAGAGCTGTGCGAATGTTAGGCACTGTTTGGCTCATTAATACTGCAGTCGTTTAGTGTAACTGAATATATGAATGAAGTGAATGAACACAAACTGAATATTGAATTGAATTGACTACTGATTGGACTGAAAGGATGTACAGCCGAAGCATTCACGCCGACCACAAGGATCTCATCCACGATATCGCATATGACTTCTATGGGCGCCGTTTGGCCACATGTTCTTCGGATCAAAGCGTAAAAGTATTGAAGCATTTGTCCAATGAATCCATTGTCTGAACAAAGCTTTCAAATGAATAACAATTTAATCATTGATTGCTTAGGTTTGGGATATCGGAGAAGACAACCAATGGGTGTGTACGGCCTCCTGGAAGACCCACTCGGGCTCTGTGTGGAAGGTGACCTGGGCACACCCCGAGTTCGGCCAAATCCTGGCCACCAGTTCTTTCGATCGGACGGCCATTGTTTGGGAGGAAATGAGTAAACGATTCAAACGTTTAGTTGTTTTGTCTGACAATTAACCACTGATTGCACTGTCTGTCTGTCCAATAGTCGCGGACAACAACAACGGGGAACGGAACCAATCGGTTTGGATCAAACGGCACAGCTTTGTCGACAGCAGAACGTCTGTGACTGACGTGAAGTTCGCGCCCAAACACGCGGGACTCCTATTGGCCACATGTTCTTCAGATGGAATCGTTCGCATATATGAGGCGCCGGATGTGATGAATGTGAGCCAGTGGTCGGTTCAGTACGAGATCGTGTGCAACAAAGCCTGCAGTTCCTTGACGTGGAACCCATCCCTGTCTCGGCTCCGGTCGCCGATGATTGCCGTCGGCAGCGATGACACCAATAATAGCGGTTCCAAAGTATTGATCTATGAATACAATGAGAACCACAGGTCGTGGCAGAGGTTAGAGAACACGTCTCCGATCAACGACTCGGTCCACGACATAGCGTTTGCGCCAAACGTCGGGCGCTCTTACGATCTGCTCGGAGTGGCCACAACTAAAGACGTGAAGATATTGTCGATCCAACCGACACAACCGGAACCGATGGCCCAACAGTTGGGACAATTAGGACAGCAATTGAATGATAAGAATCGATACGACATTAAAATCGTCGCCAGTTTTGAAGATCACGGCTCACAGGTCTGGAGGGTCTCCTGGAATATCACCGGAACTATTCTGGCCTCTTCTGGAGATGACGGCACTGTTCGCCTTTGGAAAGGTATTCAAACATTTGTTTTATTGAAAAATTAATTTTGTTTTCTCTAAATGTCAGCCAATTATCTCGAGAACTGGAAAAACGTCGGCGTTCTTAAGGGGGACGGATATGTCGGCTCCGGAATGAACAACAACTCGAATAGTGATTCCATCAGTTCATCGATCACTCAGAACAGACACTTGAAGTCAATTAATTCATTTCATAATTAACTAACCGTTGGATCAATTCATTGCAGAAAACATTCTTTTCTTAAATAAAATAAATTTATTTTAATTCAAATGATTTGCAAATTATTTAATAAATTGAAAGAAAATGATTGAAAACAACAAATTATATGCATTAATACTCAACCGGTTTAGGAAAGCTGGCCAGTGGTCACTAAGGGTGACTAAGTAGGTCCGAACCAACTGTGGCATAACTGGGCGCTCACCAGAACTGGTTCTAAATGACTAAAAGTCGTTCTGTTTTCACAAATAATATCTATTAATAAATGAAAATATTTTTGATTTCAATTTTCGTTTATTTAATAATAATTTTAAAATATTTTTAATTTTTGAATACTGTTTATGAAAATTGATTTAAAAATCAAATATTATATTAATTGTTCGAAACATCGAATCAAATGAAATAAAAAAATGTTTGTTTGGGTCCAGACTTGGGCTAAAAGTTTTAGTAATATTCGGACTATTGTTACAAATGTTGTGATAATAAGCCATAAAATGAAATCGTTTTTCAGAATAATTTACAATTAATTGAATGAAAAGATATTTTATATTCAAAACTCTTTTATCGCAACTCAAGAACTAACTCAAGAACTCCCGTTCGACCGCTAAAGCCATCTCTTCGTCAACAGAACCAATCGATTCATTATCAGTAGAATCCTCTTCCTCGCCATCGATGGTATGTCTGTTCTCGAAGTCATATGAATCTCGGGTCGAATCGTCCAATCGTTCTTCGAGTTCGAGAATCCCTTTTCGGTCAGACTTTTTGGATCTCTTGTTTCGGTTCCAACCCTTCGGACACTCGCCGTCATTGCTCTCATCACTTGAAGATTCGATTTGTCTTTTCTCGCATTTGATGTCATCCTTGAGATCTTCGACATCGATATCACTATCACTGTCGGTGTTGCCGGTGCTCATGGCATCGCCTTCACTGCAGGCGTCGTCCACTTCTTTGCCCATACTTTGCAATTCGGTTTTGGAGAACATCGAAAGCGGAGAGAAGTCCAACATATTGTGCGGTTGTATTTGACGGCTCTCTTCGAGCATCCGTTGGTTTGCATTATTTCCGTCCGTTTTTGGTTTCGCTTCTGAATCGTTGGGTAAAGTGTTTTGGGCCTGAGTTTCGCTGCGAATCCTTTTGCCAGTTATTGGGTCATAGGTTGCATAAGTGGCGCTCACGACCTGCTCAGGCGTTTGCTTCAGCACTGACTGGTTCTGATTGTATGTCTCCTGTGTTTGCTTTGCCATTGATTTGTCCTTTTCTTGAGTCGTATTCTCCGCTTCTAACGGATAGAGCCGTTCGTCAACCCGTTCCCAGCGTTCGGCACAACAGAAGAGCCAATTGATGTTCACAATCCATATGCTCTTCATTTTAATACATTTGTTCACTTTAACGGTTCCCCATTTGGCCGCAACCAAGTGAGTCGTTTTGGGCGACCCGTTCAGCACCAGATCGGGAGTAATGGTTGCGCCGAAGCTTTTGGCCGTATTGTACAGTTTGTTCTTCTCGGGAGGAATGTTAGTCGGGATGACTCCACTGAACACTATATTCACTCCTCGGAGAACACATTTACGCACTTTTGGTATTATCTCTTTGAGGTCAGGGATCTTAATCTCTTCGGCCTCACTCTTGTAGCGCATCTTTTCGTCGTATTCTCTATAGTATTCCGAATGAACTTTAGTCAGAATTTCCTCCAAATATAACAGATAGTCGTCGTTGTCATCAATTTTCGTCAACTTTTCTGTTCCGATCATTACATCAGAAGAAGAGTTGGAATCGGTTTCGCTTTTCTTCTCAGTTTCGATAACTTTATCCAAAGTATTGGTCGAATCCGTTCCGACAGTCAGATCAGAATCACTTATTTTATCGCTTTTCTCATCAATCTCTTCATCAGCTTTTGATTCAATTATTTCCTCATTTTTCCCCTCATTTTCGTCACCAATCGATCCATCCTTTGGGGAAGTATTTGCAGCAGAACTCAAACCAATCACTTCTTTTTCGTCAATCATTTTATTATCTTTTTCTGCGTTCCTCTCATCAGAATCTGTGATATTTTCCGCGTCTTTCGATTCGATGCCTTCATTACAGGATTTCTCTTCTCTTTGTTCTTCATTTACTTCATCAGAGTTTTCAGATTTTATATCAATTTTATCGATATTTTCAGTCAAACCCTCTTCTGTTGGCTTCGATTCGACTTTATTTTCGATGAAATCCTTTGTCTCAACGTTTGGATTCTCAATGACTTCTCTTTCACTCAAATGTTCGTCTTTTTCAATGATTTTCTCATTTTTGGTGAATTCCTTCAGAACTTCTGTTTTGTTGGAAACAGTCATCACTTGATTGCCGAACATATCCGGAACAGCCTTTTCGGGCGCATTGATGTCTCCGGTGTCTCGAAAGCAAACATAGGGTTTGACTGCAACCAAATTGGGCGCAAAATTCCAAACGTCTTCGCGATCGTCGATAATACAGACCATAGCGTCGCCGCACGGGAACAATGACTTCATATTTCCGGTCTTGAGGTACGGGTCAAAGCACTCGTCGCGCGAAAGGATCCGGTCTTTCGGGAAGAATAGTTCTTTCGGATCAATCAGATGAGCGATCGAATGGGCATAACGTCGGGCACCGAATGTGCAAATGTGTAGTTCAAACAGTTTGGACATCGACTGCAGGAACGGTATTGTGTTGGGTCTGAACTTCGTGTGATACCATTGGGTGTGCGGGCCGTACAGCTGGAAGTGATGCACGTCTGGCATGTCGTGCGGTATGTTCTGATTGGTTGAGTGGATCAAAGTCTGGTCCAAATCGACGAGTAATACCAGTTTCCGGTCCGTCAGTAGTCTTCGTTCGTCAGCTCTGCCCAACGTCTCCGCCCTTTCGAGACTGACTCTGAGTTCGGGCACCGAATGAACCATTGAGACTGAGGTCAGGGCTGCGATCCTCTGCCTCTGGTCCGCATCCAATGCGTTGATATTAGCGCCGCAGTCGGCGCACAAGTCCTTCATAACTGTGTTGTGAAGACATTCGGTGTATTGGATGAGCACATCGTTGGGCACAACCAGTTGTCCCTCTGTTTTGACCAATGAGTCCACAATTACGCCCACTTTCTTGCACTTGTATCTCAAAGTGTCGCCAATGGGTTCGAGACTGTCGTTGCAGTTGCGGTAAGTGAAGAGCAAATGCCCCGATTGGCCGATCCGTACGCCGACTCTGACCTTCCATTTGCTCAGACAAATCACTTCTTTGCCGTCGTATCTGATCTCCAATTTCTCTGAACTCATCCTTAAGTGTCACTCAAATCGATCTCTTTCTGACATTTAGTCTGAATGTCGTCTAAAATATTTGATTTCTCTTTCGATTCAAAACTTTTAATTTCGTAAACAGTTTTGAACTTTTATTTATTTATTTATTTTACGATTTCTACTATTTTGTACTTTTTATAGCTATAAACGCAATCAGTATTTCATATCTAAAGGTCTTTCAATCAAATCGTTTAGTTTTAATATTTTTTAATTCTCATAAACAGATTGTCGCCATTAGTACAGGTATTGAAACCCAATTCAACTCTTATTTAACTGCAATTAAACTCAATTTCAATCAAATGAAAAAAATTAGTCTAAAAATTAAGATATGTTTTAATTAACGAATTGAAGTATTTTATGAATCGTTTAAAATAAAACTGAAAGCAATTATAATTAGATTGTATTGTAATAGTCATTAAGAATATGTGTCCACAAAACACATTACAATAAAATTCAATTTTTGACTCCCTTTTGCTGTTTGTGTGAATGATTTGAATGCATTCCTGACTCCTATCAGACGCATAACGATTGCATTGAATGGCTTTATTGGCTATAATATAGTATTAAAGCAGTTGTGCTATAAATGTGTGAAAGATTAAAGTGATCTCTGATTATAGCACAGGTAGTAAACCGATAGATATAACAATGGTTTGAATCAAGTGATGGACTAATCGTTGGCCAATCGATCAGATGATGGCGTCTTCGAGTTCGAGCGAATCAGTGCCACAATTGAGTCGATCGGAGGCTAAGAGTGCTTTGAATGAAGTGATCCGATCCATGACTGAGCCCAACAACAGCGCGCGGATGAGCGCCGCCCGAACCGCATCACTCAAGTCCGACACTGGCGGTGGTGGCCAGCGGTCGACGCCGCAGATGGAGGCCGTCCGACACATGCAGTTCGTGTTCCCGATTGCGACCCAAATACTAATGGATGTCATTCCCAACTATGGGTTCGCAAAGAGCGGCGAAGGAGTGATTCAGTTCACTCTTGCCATCAGACATATGGAGCGGTTCGACGACGAGATCAGACAACTTAATACTCAACTCAGAGCTCACTTTTTGCCCGCTTTTCCCATCCCTTCGGCAACCAATTCATCGGTTCTTTGAATTCAATATTAATTTATTTTAATTCAGAACTTATTTTCATTTTATTTATTATTATTTATGTATTTATACATTAAATGTAAAAATTTCCAAATATTTTATAAAACATTCGTTTTATTTATGAAATAAATTATTTTTCAATCATTTAAACAATTTTTGGTTCACTTAATGAAAGGTTTTTCATAATTCGTTAAACAATTAATTCAAAGAATAATTTCAAATCAAATCTTAAAAAGTAATTAAAAGCACAAAAAATAATACAATTTATAATATAGTATACGAAAGAAGCTTTGAATTAGACTTGAGTTTCGATACAACGGGTTTGACGGCTCAATGGGTTGCATAACATCTATTATATTATATTTCTTGAGTCAATTGAATCCAATTTTGTTTGACTTTTAATTGAAAAGCAATAAATGTTTAGTCGAATCGATCGCACAATTCGTTCACCAGATTTCGATTCCGTTATTTTGGGTAAAGCTTTGGCTTTCGTTAAGAGAAGACGAATTGTTCTGTTGAGCGCCAGAGTTGCGGACAATGTCTGGCGTTTTGTTCAATATCTTCGCCATTATATCGATGTTAGGCTTCGTTCGACTCAAAGGCGATTCCGCACAACTGAGCAGAAAGTGTCGGTCGTATGTGATCTTCGCGTTCGACTCATTGGCCACACGTTTAGGCACTTCCGCAGACATGAATCGAAGCGATGTTCTGCCGATCGGAACCGTTCCCTGAGATGAAGACCTTTGAATTTGATTCACTTTCTGGTCATTCGGTTCCGTTTGGGCGATCGACCACTTCTTCTCCGGTTTCCATCCGATAGATGAGATCTCTTTGCGCATCGGATTGTTCTGCGGATCAGTTGGACTGATATTCTCTTTCTGTTTGTCATTTAAGTTGTCGTCCG
>JAQIWA010003320.1:0-10780 GCA_034693305.1 Eueremaeus valkanovi | reverse complement strand
GGGTATTTTTAGCACGCTCGATAGAGAAGGCTTATGTGAGGACTTTGTATGTCTGTCAGATTTTTCCAAAAATATAATGACAATTTTAAGCACTTTTAAAAAATTTCTAAAATTTTGCGATATTTTTAAATCAACGCTTTTCAATTACGCCTTCTTGCAGAGCGTGCTATTAGTTCGGCTTGACCGTCCTTGTTTGTCTTTGACTGGAGTTAACCCAATATTAATGACTTTACTTTCCGGACACTTCACTGTCAGTTGCTTTACTACTTCTATGACACCTTTAGCCAATTCTTCAGCACTTGGTTGTGGATTGTAGGCATAAAAGTCATTGAAACCTATTTTATTGAAAAACAAAATTCAAATAAAATTATAAATTATTTTCAATATCTCTGAACAAAATTTTATATAAAATAGTAATCAAATACCGATTTGCAGAACAATAACTGATGGCTTCAAACCATCCAATTCGTGGTTCTTTAGTCTCCACAAGACATTGGAAGTGGAATCGCCAGAAACGCCATAGTTCTGAGCACTTCTATTGACATAGTAACTGTCCCAGATGTCTTTGCCTAATATCTGCCAGTTATGACAGATCGAAGCGCCAATGAATACAACTTTAGTCTCATTTCCATATTCTTTAGTCTTATTTATAAGCGATTCGTGTATTTTAAGCCAATTTGCGTTTCCCGGTTTGGGCTCCCATGGCTTGATTGTATCACCGGTAGTCAGCACAGGTAGGCAATAGACTAGACATAAGCTAAAGACAAATATGTTAAACATATCGATAAATAATTAAGAAAATGTTTTAAAAATTATTATTAATATTTGTTTTACTAAAATAAACCTATATTTTAGAAAATAGTGAAATAGTGTTAATCAGAATTTGAAAACAATTTATATGAATAAGAATTCAAACAAATGCGAGCAAACAAATCATTTTTATCTATTTATATAAACCTTTTTTTAAAATTATTTATCGCAAAAAATCATAAGTAAGTCGAGTGTTGAGCAAATGATTTATTTCCCACAAAAAAGGACAAAATCAGTCTTAACTAAAGCAAAAGAACCGGTATCAAAGTTTATGAGACAGGTGTTCACTCATTAATTCTTATCCAAATTCAATATTTCATAGAATTTTATTTTATTTTATAAAATAAATTATTTTTTTTTGCAGATAATATATGTGGATAATTGATAATAAAAAAGTATTGAGTGTTAATCACGCCATAAATTATTCATTTTTTAGGGTTAATGATGACATATACGCTAAAATCCAGACACTTTGTAACCATAGATGCAAAATATTTTATTCTTATAATTTATTTTGATTTTTTAGACAATTATTGTTTTTTATCAATTCATTTCATCAGTTTTTCAAACAGGGTTTTGATAGTCTGGTGCCATATCTTATAGTCTTCAAGAGTGAAAAGCAGTCCATCAGAAAATAACATTTGATGACATACAGTCCAAGTTTATTTTTAATGGTTCTTGCTTACAACCTAGTTCAACTATTGATACAACTTCTCAAACAACGGCTTCATAGTCTTCTGCCATATCTTATATCCGGCCAGAGTTGGATGAATACCATCCGAGTTAAATAGACCCGGTTTCTCATCACCTTTGCTGTCGACCATATTGGGTCCGATGTCCACAAAGTATACCCGTTTGTGGTCCGCACTCTTCGCCAGTATTTCATTTACTTGTTTGACTTTGATTCTCAGTTTTTTGTCTTTGACTGGAGTTAACCCAATATTAATGACTTTACTTTTCGGACACTTCACTGTCAGTTGCTTTACTACTTCTAAGACTCCTTTAGCCAACTCTTCAGCACTTGGTTGTGGATTGTAGGCATGAAAGTCATTATAACCTATTTTATTGATAAATCAATCATAAAAACAAAATTATAAATTAATTTCAATATCTCTGAACAAAATTTTATATAAAATAGTAATCAAATACCAATTTGCAGAACAATGACGGATGGCTTCAGACCATCCAATTCGTGGTTCTTTAGTCTCCACAAGACATTGGAAGTGGTATCGCCAGAAACGCCATAGTTCTGAGCACTTCTATTGACATAGTAACTGTCCCAGATGTCTTTGCCGTATGTCTGCCAGTGATGGCAAATCGAAGCGCCAATGAATACAACTTTAGTCTCATTTCCATATTCTTTAGTCTTCTTTATAAGGGATTCGTGTGTTTTGAGCCAATTTGCGTTTCCCTGTTTGGGCTCCCATGGCTTGATAGTATCACCGGTAGTCAGCACAGGTATGCAATAGACTAGAAATAGGCTAAAAACAAATATGTTAACCATAGCGACAAATAATTAAGAAATTGTTCAAAAATTAGTAATATATTTGTTTGACTAAAAAAAATAAACCAATATTTTAGAAAATAGTGTTAATCAGTATTTGAAAACAAGTTATTCAAGAATTTGAATAAGAATTCAAACAAATGCGAGCAAACAAATCATTTTTATCTATTTATATAAACCTAAACTTGTTTTAAATTATTTATCGCAAACAAATCATACGTAAGTCGAGTGTTGAGCAAATGATTTACTTCTCACAAAAAGAACAAAATCAGTCTTAACTAAAGCAAAAGAACCGGTATCAAAGTTTATAAGACAGGTGAGCACTCGTTCATTATTACCTGAAATCAATATTTAATAAAATTTTATTTTATTTTTATAAAATAAATTATTTTTGCAGATAATATATGTGGATAATTATATTGATAATAAAAAAGTATTGTGTGCTAATCAGGCCATAATTTATCCATCCTTTTAGAGTTAATGATGACATGAATACTCAAACCCAGACCACTTTTACCACTACAGATGTAAAATTCGTATAATTTATTTTGATTTTTATAGACAATTATTATTTTGTTTACTCTTTTGTCAATTCATTTCATCAGTTTTTCAAACAGGGGTTTCATAGTCTGGTGCCATATCTTATAGCCCTCGAGAGTGAAATGCAGTCCATCAGTAAATAAATTCTTTATTTGTTCGCCTTTACTGTCGACCATATGTGGGATCAGATTCAAGAAAAAGACATTCTTTTCGTCTGAATTTTTCTTCAACTCTTCGTTTATAAGCTTTGCTTCGGCTTTAAGGTTAGGATCTCTGTATGGAGTCATTCCTATGATTATGACTTTGCTTTCGGAAAATCTGGTTCTCAACTGTTTGATAATTTCCATCAGGCCTTTAGTCACTTCAGCTCTGGTAGGGGGCGGGAACTTGTTAATGTTGGGGTCGGGGCTGTGCATCGTATTGTAGCCTAAATTAATATTTTGAAAACTAATTTAAAAATGATTTCACAAATATTTTATCTAAAAATAGATTTTTAAAATTATTATCAAAGTTTGAGCAAGCTTCTTTATGACTTACAAGCAAAAACAGGATAACTTTAATTAGGCTTACCTGCACCGCAAGAAAAGATAAAGACTTTAGGCTTCAGTCCATCCAATTCGTGGTTCTCTATACGCCATAAGACATTAGATGTCGAGTCTCCGGGTATACCATAATTGGCGGCACCTTTGGGCGCATAATAGCTATCCCAGAGTGCCTTTCCGGCCCCACCCCAGAAGTTAGTAATCGAAGCGCCAATGAATACGGCTTTGATTTGATCCTTATCTGTCTTAGTATTGCTGACCAGAGACTCGTGAATTTTCATCCAGTTCTGCCACCAGTGTCCTGGATCAGGCACCCAGGGCTTAGCCGGGACAGAAAGCGAAGCATTGATGAAAAGCAGGCCAATGAATAGGATTCGTAACATTTCAGAAATATTTTTGATTTTATGCAATATTTAATTTCAGTTCAAATTATATTTTATATCTGTTTTCGTCGATTCTATTGCAATGATGTCTTCAATCAGTAATACAATTATTATTTATAATAACAAATAATACAAAATATTTATACTTTTATTCTATCGACGTATAATATAGATATACTCCCGCAAAGTTCTAATGAATTGATAATTTTATCAATTATTTTTAAATA
Source organism: Eueremaeus valkanovi (assembly GCA_034693305.1). Classification (NCBI taxonomy): domain Eukaryota; kingdom Metazoa; phylum Arthropoda; class Arachnida; order Sarcoptiformes; family Eremaeidae; genus Eueremaeus; species Eueremaeus valkanovi. The sequence goes on along the minus strand of JAQIWA010003320.1, from coordinate 6,774 downwards.
TATGTTTTATCACTTAATATACTATACAGGACCAAGATATTCTTTAGGTAATTTACTGGTTGATATTCAAGTACAGTAATTCTTGAGCAAGATGATACACATTTTGTGGCAAAATTCAAGTTTTACTACTTATCGTGTAAATTAGAGCATCTCGCTAATTTAGTACAATTGGTCACTCCTATCCCAGATAAATTGATAATTGCCTTGATAATTAATTACTAAAAATTCAATTAATTTAAATTATAAATAAATAAAAACAATTTTACTTTAATTAGTATTTAATTTATTTTGATTTCAAAAAGTAATGAAAATTATTTCATGAGTTTCTCAAACAATGGCCTCATATTCTGGTGCCATATCTTATATCCTTCGAGACTGAAGTGCAGGGAATCGCTTCGGAAGAACTTCTTTATTTGTTCGCCTCTATTGTCGACCAGATGTGGTCCGAGATCTATGAAGAATACATTCTTCTCGTCCGCATTCTTCTTCAGCTCTGCGTTCGTCAGCTTTGCATTGGCTCTCAGTCTCTGGTCTTTATAAGGAGTTTCGCCGATAACTATGATTTTGCTTTCGGCAAATCTAGTCCTCAATTGTTTGATAATCTCAAGCAATCCTTTGGTCACTTCCGTCGGGGTTAGGTTTTTGTATTCAGAGTTAGTTTCTGTATTATATCCTGAGATAAATATTTTTTAAAAATTGATTATTAGTGAAAAATAAATTGATATAAAGTTCATTTATTGATAAATATTTTAGATATTGTGGTAATAAGAATTGACATAATGTATCAAGATTATGTATTTTGTATTCACTCAAGCATCATGTTTCAACTAGTTGATCTCACCCGGGCCGCAGGAAAAAACTATGACTAGGCTTCAAGTCGTCTAATTCATGATTCACTATACGCCACAAGACATTAGATGTCGTGTCAGCGGGAATGCCATAATTGGACGCATTTCGCGGCACATAATAGCTATTCCAGAGCTCAAGACCTGATTCTAACCAGTGATGTGTAATCGAAGCGCCGATGAATACGGCTTTGATTTGATTTTTATTGGATATACTATTATTACGTAATGACTGGTGATATTGCATCCAATTAGGGTATATATGTCCCGCTTCAGGTTCCCAGGGCTTAATGGACAGACACACAATAGAGCACAAGAAACAAATCAATATAATCTTGATCATTTTTATGACGATATTCAGCAAAGACATAAATATCCTTGGTTTTAATTATCACGGGTTAAACTAAAGTATTATCAACGCAGTACAAGCACTCAGTATGAATACAGTATAGATACCAGGTGCATATATATACCAGGTATTTATACTCCAGTCTAATCAATTGATTACCGCACACAAAGTTCAAATCAGAGATGCAGTGAGCCATGTCATTTTTGCAAGGATTTTGGCTTAAAGTCCCGGGGGTCTTAACTTAAAGTCATGGGAACATCTTACTCATTTTGCCGACCATTATGGGTATATGGGCACTACTGCCTGTCCACCTGGCTGATTCAAGTAACTTAATAAAATAATTGAATCAAGATTAGCCAAACTCTGGCACGTTGTGGGAGGCACAGGACAGCTCAAGGATCCAGGGTTTCGACAACTAATTGTATGATTAAATGAATTAAATGAAAATGAAAACAAAACTCAATGATCTTGATCATTTAAATTTGAGAATGAATGGTTGATTTATTGATATCAATATCATTCTTACCCGGACCACAAGAAAAGACAATGACTTTAGGTTTGAGTCCATCCAATTCCCGATTCTCTATACGCCACAAGACATTAGATGTGGTGTCGGCGGGAATGCCATAATTGGCGGCGCCTTTAGGGACATAATAGCTATTCCAGAGCTCTTTTCCTTCTGCTAACCAGTAGTTAGTAATCGAAGCGCCAATGAATACGGCTTTGATTTGATTCTTATGTGCGTTAGTATTGCTGAGCAATGACTGATGAAATTGCATCCAATTGCCAAAGTGTCCCACTGCTGGCTCCCAGGGCTTAAGTGACGTGGATATGTTGATCAAAAACAAGAAAAACAGCGGAATTTTCAACATTTTTCTAAATATAAATACTATGATATAATATTCAATAGTTGTCTATATATTTAAGTAAACCTATTCTAATGCAGCAATTATTCCCATTTATACCATATTTATAGTCGAATATAACAAACAAATATTCTCCCACAAAGTTAAACAGATTAAACCAGTTGCTAAATCTTATCAATTAAAGTACACAAGGTACATGAATTATTTAATATCGAGCACAATTAAAAAAATTTAAAAGATATCAATTCTAAGAAAAAAATAATTACATAATCAAAGTTAGCACAAAATACACCTTGATCACATTGATAAATGATTTTTATTCAAACTTAAAAAATAGGAATGACCAAGCTCGGCAAACCTATGGGGTTTGAGGTGTAAATAAAACTACAGAAATTCTCTGTATTTCAAAATAACTTTCAAATGACTAAAAATTAATTTATTTTATTTATGATTTGTTGACAACACTATTGATTGGACACCAAATCCTCGATTAGTTTCGGTAGTATTGCTATACTATTCTCTGTTTGTATTCTATTGGCCACAGATTTAAGTCTTTCATTCAATAGCTTATCGTTCAATAGCTGTTCGATTCCATTAATCAACTGATCTTGGGTACACTCGAATGGGTTGAATTTCAATCCGAATCCCTTTTCTTGTACTCTCTGTGCGTTGTCGTGTTGGTCACCGAACAGAGGCATAACAACCATTGGTTTACCGAAGTAGAAGGTTTCGGCGACCGTATTGTTGCCTCCGTGGGTGATGACCAGGTCTACTAGCGGTAAGACTTGGATTTGAGGCACACTTTGTTGTCCCCACATATTGTCGGCCAATGAGTACTCCTTATGCAGCGGACCTTTCGATATAATGAACCTGTGTTTAGATTTGGCCAAAATCGCTACCAATCTCTTCATGAGCTCGAGGTCTGAGCTGCCCATTGAGCCCAACGAGAAATAAATCAATTTTCCGGGTTTTCCTCTCAACTGATCCGGTATTTCAAAGTTCGTATGTCTTTCTGTTCGCTTGAGATTATCGAATCGGTGCCACTTTGGGGGCAATGGTCTCAAATCAGTGTAGTCTAACTCCAGTGGAAAGCCGTATATATTGAGAAATGGAGATCCAGTGCAGTATAACCGGTTGGGCTCTAACGGCGGTAAGCCTTTGGAAACGACATAATCGTTCCAATCCTCCCAAACCTCATGAGTCGCTTCATTCACAGCTTCTCTAAATTTTTTCCACTCAGTCTTTGGACCGATTGCTGGCAGACCTGTGTATGCAATGAGTTTAGACTTAATTAGAGAACAGTTTTAGACAAAAGTCCATTAATTCAATCAATTTGTGTAAAAATACAAAAAAAACATTTCGACTCAATCAGCAAAAATATACCGATAGAACACTTGAGTACTCGAGGAGCACCAGTAGAGTTCAGTTCATACTTTAAACATTCACATTTTTATGTTTGCTTTTTGAAGTAAAAAATACAAAAACATTTCGATTGAATAGAGTTAACTGACCCGAACAACCCGGAGGTGTCCTCTCATCCTCTAAGAAGACCAATGGATTGGGACTACACCACCAAACCCAGGGAATACCAGATTTGACCACCGATGGTATGCAGAGGAACTGATCCAGAAGAATGAGGTCCGGCTTTATTCGCTTCAATAAGGCCTCAATCATAACATCTGTTTCTTTAAAATTCTTGACTTCGACGGGCATTAAGTTTTTCCTGAAGTTTATCAGCCGTTCCAGAGGTGACAAACCTGTGAATGCATTGGCATTCTTCATGATGTTGACCCAGTGCACAGCCGGGTCTTCTGTTTCCACTTTGCCCTCTTGAGGCAACAGTAGTTCTTCGATCCCATACTTAGTTAGTCTACCTTTCCATTGCTCACTGACCGCAAATATAACTTTGTGACCGCTTTGGATCAGGACTTCTGCTATACCTGTGGCCGCATTCACGTGTCCGACTGCATCGCACGGGTAGAACAAAATCTTTAGGCTTTTTGTCGACATTTTTCTTAAATAACTTATTGTTTGTTAACTTTTAAAAACATATGAATTGAAATGTTTTATATATAAAATGCCTTATTTATAGTGAAGGTCACGTCTACTGTACTGTACATAAAAACTTATCAGGGATCAAATATAAGGTTAAGATAACTTGATAATTTCTGGTTTGAGTAGCAATTCTTGTTTTTGGTTATTTACTCTATCAATAATACCCGGAATATCTCTTTAATTTTTCCAATTGTAATATTTTTTTATTACAGTATTAGGAAAATATAGACTGGAATTAGAAATTTTGAACATAAATATCAATGCAATTAAAAGGATTATAATTGTATTTATGGTCGTTTAACAAACGTTTATTTCATGAGCAAGGCATTACCAAGGTTGAATGGCTTATAAGTTCATTATTACGTTTAAGACAGAAATCAATTGAGTTATGTTTTATGAATAGACCTCTTGTTTGATGATTATAATCAGTTAAGATATCAATTGCAAAACTACCTGAGCCTAAATAGATTAGAGTCTGGCTATCAATTGTCACAACTTTTTTAAAAATTTCGATTATTTTTCTTTTAATAATTTATTTCTCTCTAAATATAACAATAAATATATTAAAATCTGTTGAATAAAAATATATAACAAATCATTGGATTAGTCTCTCAAACAACGGACGCATACACTCGTGCCATACACTGTAGCCGTTGGCCGACAAATGCAAGCCATCGGTGAATAAATTTCTTTTTGGTTTGCCATTAGAGTCGATCATATGTTCGGTTAAATCGAAATAAAAAACGTGAGAATTGTCAGCATTGGTGGCAATCAACTCATTGATACGCGTTATATAAGTGGCATAACTCGGATGTGTTATCGGCTTTATAGCCATTAATATTAGTTTACTGTTCGGTAATCTGTGTCTCAATTCTTTCACCACTTCTTGGATTCCACGTGCGATGTCTTCTTCAGATGGATGTCCGCCCAAATCCATATTATTGGTGCCTATTATGAGAAGCAAAATGAATACAAATATTAATACTCTTTAAACAAATGAATGAATTAATGAAACAATTGTTAAAAGTTTTAGTTTTAGTAATAGTTATACAGAAATAGAAATCCAATAATCGTTTCATTGGTTACCGCATTGGAGAACAACTATCTTAGGGTTGAGTCCATCCAATTCCCTGTTCACGACTCTCCACAAGACATTCTGAATAGTGTCGCCGTCTATCCCATAATTGACTGATCCCTTGGGTGCGTAATACTGGTCCCAAATATGCTTTCCGTCGACAACCCATCGGTGGACAATCGAATCGCCGATAAATACGGCTTTGATATCATCTCTGCTCTCATTAGTCGTCCGAACAAACGAGTCGTGCATTTGCTGCCAATATTCGCTAACATCGAGATTATGGTGGGGTTCCCAAGGATTCAGACCTGATTCACACAAATTATAACTTATGGCACAATTAATTAAATCAGTACCCTGCTCTTAATTGGTATTGACCAGGATAAAAACCTTTTAAATTGGTAAATCATTAATCTGGTTCAATTAATCTGATTCTACATTATTGAAAGTTCAATTTAACTTACGTTTGTCTTGATAGTCCATTGTAGCAGGGTAATTTATATTGTGCAGACAAGTATCTCACTATTTTGCACAAGGCTCGCATCCACAATAATTGTCATTAACTATTTAACTTGCTAACATAAATGAACATTTATCCAGTTTGTTTATCTTGTTTTTAAGCCGGTTTTCTCGTTTGAATCGATAAGGTTTAGATTGTTATTACATATTGTGTCACATTTGACATATTCAGAGCCCACCCTCGTTCAAACCAAGCTCTTTCTGTAGAAGTTACCCTTTATATGGTTACTTCCAAACCGTGTGCTTTATGTAACATAGTATATGAACGACTCCTTTGGTATTTCGTAATATATTTGGACTCAACTCTACACAACTCCATCACTACATATATAACACAACTACACAAATATTTTACAGAAACTCCTAATTTAGTCCTGAGTTTTGATTAGATTACCCGACTCTTGAATTCAAACTCAGAAAGGTAGAGCATTAAAAATTGACGCTGGGTCATTATGACGATATTGAGAGTATCCACACTATCCAGTACTGAATCATAGGATAACAAAATTCTATAAATAGTTAAAACAAAAAATATTTATTAAAATAAAGTTATATTTTATACAAAAATAGAAAAAAATGAAAACATATTCTTAGGATTGGATTAGTCTCTCAAACAACGGACGCATACACTCGTGCCATACACTGTACCCATTGGCCGACAAATGCAAGCCATCGGTAAATAAACCTCTTTTTTGTTGTCCATTAGAGTCGATCATATGTTGGGTTAAATCGATATAAAATACGTGAGAATTGTCAGCATTGGTGGCAATCAACTCATTGATACGTTTGGCTATACTCTGGTATATGCGCTCACTTAACGGCATTATTCCCATTAATACGACTGCACTGTTCGGCAACCGTTCCCTCAATTGTCTGATCACTTCTTTGATTCCACGTGCGATGTCTTCTTCAGATGGATGTCCGGACAGATCGATATTATTGGTCCCTATTATTAGAAGACATAGAAAACAAAAGTTTAAACAAACGAATGAATGAATGAAACAATTGTTAAAAGTTTTAGTTTTAGTAATAGTTATACAGAAATAGAAATCCAATAATCGTTTC
>JAQIWA010003319.1:0-10783 GCA_034693305.1 Eueremaeus valkanovi | reverse complement strand
AATTTTTATCGAATTTACCACATATTCCCTGAATAATAGATAATTTTTTTATATTAATATAATATTTAATTTAATATAAAATAATTACATAAAAAGTCAATATATTATCGGAAAATAATTTACGAACGAATAGATTATTCTTAACAAGACTTGAATATCAATACAAACTTATTAAATGTCATAAGTCTTAAGATATATGACATTAAAATGTGTTTACGAAACCAAACATTACTATACAATAAATTTTCATCAAGAAGAGAGTTCACTTCAGATATGTAAGCTCAGGCATATTTTTTCTGTTAAACTACGTATATTTTTTGTTGAAATATTGCATAAAATAAATTGAAAAACCGAGAAATCCTTATTTAAACCTGCTAAAGTCGTTATGCAAATGCTCAAGTCAATCATTCTGGCATCTCCTCGAGCACAAGCAGTTCTCTGAGGAAAGGCTTCTATAAAGATAATTATAATCTCTGACAATACAGAACAGACAGATGTGTCCGGAGTTCAGACTTGTTAGTGGAGTACAACAGTGCTGACAGACATACAGACTGTACATGTTGTCAATGCAAACACAATGAGAGCATACCTTATATTCTGTGCAAAGGTTTACACGAATATTGAGAATTGCAGTTCAAAACTAACTTTCCATTTCTGCCTCAACTACTACTCTATTATCTATTTATTCCGTATAAGTCCTGAATACAAAAATCTAATCTAAAATAAAATTCTGTTTTATAATCAATATTACGACACATGTGTGCGCCGGTAGAAACGTCCGGTGCCTCTACGATACGTTACCTTGCAATATTTTTTACTACAGTATTGAGAAAACACACATAGATTTAATCAATAGTGTTGTATAAGTTATTTTGAATGAAAGGACATTTTTAGTGCGTATTTATAAAGAATATCTTTAAATCTGTTTTGAAGTTTGCCTACACTTAAAAAGTCTTTTAAAATTAAATTTCAATTTGTTTTTCACTACACTTCTGGTTCAACACAACACTAGACTTGAATTAAAGTGAATTTGAAATTCTTTTGAAGTTTTTTTTATAACAATATTTGAATTTTTGTTATTTTTTTCCTTAATTTCATTTCAAGTGTAAGTATTTTCACATTTTCTCTCTTTTTTTACTGTTATTTTCGTTAAGTTTGAGAATTTACATAAATTTTTCCGACGAAAGTATAGTTTGTTTTTCTAAATCTCAAGTTATATAACATTTATTATGTGTTCGCATGAAAATGAAAACCAAATTTTTAATCAGAAATACATATTTGTGTCGAAAGATTAGAGAAAATTAATTATTGGATAGTTTTTTCAGCAATTAATTTAAGCCTAGATTTATATCTGTATAAAATATTTGCTATTTTTCCCAAACAAGGCTTAACTCATATAAAATTCTGATACAAATTAGGAAAAAATATTATTATTTTATATAAAATATTAGAATTTTTATATAACTTTAGTCTCGACTCATAATAACACTAATTATTATTCTTATTATTAAATATTAATTTAGATTTGAAGTTAACTTACAGTATATTAAACTACGAGTACTACCAGTGCTCTGAGAATAGAGAATATATTAATCGATTTCATGTTTTGACTTTCAATTAAATAATGGCTTTAATTCTGATATTAATTTCAAATTGAAAACAGAATATCATTCTTACATAAGAGATACTCAACTAATAGTCGTATATCAATAGAAACAAAACAATAGATAAAAATATTTATATAATAATGAAACAAATGATTAGTTTAACCATTAGTCTACAGAATAAACTGCAAAATAATTATTAAATAAAAAATATATATAAGTCTAAAGTCACAGAATATTCTGTTGTATCCGAAAGTGAAATCTACTCAAATAGAGTACACAATTAGAAGTCATGTCATATCTAAAGCAGATATAATCAAAAAATATATAGTTTAATATCATATACGGTAATGAATCAATGGTGACCGTGAAAACAATGATATGACGGTGCCATATAGAATAGGATAGAGCTATGGGCGCTCATACAGTGGCCATGCTGCTTCTGCTAACCTAGTTTTAACATTGAAGTCACGCTAAACTAACATTAAAAGTCAGTTTACGACTGTTTGCTTCACTACTGTATTCCAGACTTTTGCTATTGACTCGAAATTCATTGGAAAGAACTTATATTTCATATAATATTTTTGTCATAGATTTCTATATATGCTATCAATCATTCGGATTCATTAACTTTATTATTATATCTCATTATATCTCTGCTCTAAATATTGATTAACACTTTTTGCTTCACTATTATTATCATCCAATTGTGTGTCACAGAGAGGCAGAACTGCACTACACTATGCGGCCGTCCTATCAGATGGTGGAACTGTTTATCAACTTTTAATAGACTCCGGTGCCGATCAAAAGGCCACTGATATGGTAAGCATATGCAATGATCAGTCAAGATTTCATTCATTTTCAAAAATGACTGCCTTATGATTAAGAAGTATATAATTGCGTAGCAATTCGTGTAAACTATTCTGTATTAATAATAGCCTGTATTCTATCTATTTGGATGCGCATATTCAAATAAACTTGATAACAGAGAGAATTAGAATTTTATCTCAATTTTATGAATATATGACTAATAAGTGAAACATTGAAAAATCATTTCTATTTTTGAAGATATAATTTGAATATAAGTTTTAAAATAAAAAAATTTAAGCAATATTTTGAAAAATTATTGGAAAATTTTAGACATCACTGTAGCCCAGGCCAACTATTACTGATACTATTATTTAAATTGCAAGTTTGTTCTTCATTGGAATATATTATTATTTTGATCAATAGTTCAGCAAAAAACCTGAAGACTATCTCAAAAGTCAAGCAGAAATATCAGCTCAGGTGCTACGAGAAGGTGGTGTTGTACCACCCAAACCGAGGAAAAGTCGCAAACTGAGCCGGAGCATTGACCCGTCTTCACTCAAGTTCTATTCTTCACGTAAATATGCAATTTTGTACTTTTATTTTCCTAACTCTACTCTATTCGTGTGAATTTTTTTTGCTGAATATTTTGCTAATCTTTTTCTGCCATTAATAGCATTAGTATTGATATTATTGTAATTCAACACAAAAATTGCTCTAATGTTCCATTAATTATGTAATAATAATAATATTTATTATTTTGCTTTTGATTTCCTATTTATGCGTAAATTATTAATTATTATTTGTATGGAATTCATCAGAAAATCAATCATTTTATTGATAAAAATACTATTTATAAGTTTAAAAATATTTTTCAATTTTTTATATAAAGTTAAAAATAGTTTAAATTCTTTGAATTATTAATAATTATTTTTAGTTGAATTCACATAAACTAAAAGTCATTTTTATTTAACGATCTGTTTGTGTATTATTTATAAATTGTTTTTATTGTTTAAGAATCTCTGATCTGATCTGAGCTGAATTTAATGTCTAATCTATTTTACATAGCTCACTGCTATTTCAGTACCTGAAGGCTCAGAATATTCTGATAAGCTTGGTAAAATTGCACACCTATTGCGCTAACAGTTGTTTATTTCTGTTATTCTGAGAATTCTTCTCATTTTTACTATTGATTTAATTATTTTCTCATTAATTACATGAAGAGAATGAACACATAAAACAGCAGAATATAACTCAGAAATGACAGCACAAACTGTCATATTTTAAACAAAAAAATATCCACTTCTTTATATATTTTTTGAATCCGAGACATTTCTGCTGGCATTTGCAATCTCTTATCGATTCGTAGAATGCAATACATTTGAATAATCAATAGTCAGACAAAAGTTAGCCATACTTTTCATTATTATTATTGTTTTTCAGGCAAATGACTTCTACAGTATATTATTGATATTTTAATAAATATGAACTCTATTCTGACCACCCCTTCACCGAGAATATTCTACATTATATATTATACCGTAGAATATGATAATTGAATTATTTTGTATGAAATTATTTTATTTTTTATCATTTCTACGGAATATTCTGCACTCAATATACATGTATTGATATAATATACTAATGTATTAATAATAATAATAATAGGAATATATTTTACGCATTTGTATTATATTTGTATAAATAGCTGTACTTTTGTATTGTTTTGTTTGATTTTTCCGATTCTTTATATTCTCATTCATTCCTATTATTTGTCTCATTCGTATTCTGTATGCGTTGACCAAAGGCTCACTAATGCATAGAAGCAATATAAAGGAGCTAATACGCCAGGGCAATCTGTCCACGCTGGAAGAAGTGGTCTTGCAAGGATTCGGTGATCGACTATTAGGCGAGACATCGACAGCACCCTTGGTTCAGGACTTTCTGGATAAGTTACCCGATTTTATTGTAAGTATTTTTAAATTTTATATAAATTAAAAATATAAATACATTAATAGATATTGTTTTCAAATGAATACTTAAGTGCAGTATTGCTTCAGAGGTTAATAATCTAACAAAAAATTCATAGAATTATAAAAAATTGTTTTTCAAAATTTTTTTAGTACTTAGAAATCTTCAGAGAAATAGCTATTATTTGATAGAAAACTAATTATTGAAAAAATATTATTTCAAAACAAGAATAGAATTATTTTCTCTAAATCTTTATGAAAAATATCGAAAACTTCAGACAAACTAAAAGAAAAATCGATTGAATAGACAAAAGAAATTTATAAATAGTTTGCAGAATATTATTGAAGACAAGAATTTCTAAGTCTTATGGAAATGATATTTATTAATAGAAAGTCTAATCAATCAAATGACAGATTATTTGAATAGAAATCCAATTATGATTTGACATACATTTCCACAAACTGTAGGATCAGATAACAGAGCTGCACAGGGCTGCTATGAAAGGTAATCTCAGAGAATTCCAGGGCCTATTGGATCGCAAATCGATGATAACGGCCAGGGATCAGATCGGCGCCACACCACTACACAAATCAGTACTGTACGGCCACTATGAACTGGCTGAATATATCGCCACCAACTTTGCCTCAACACTTGATGCTCGCGATAACGTTAGTACACTTTTGCAACTTTAATACCATTCCCACTCCTGTTCCTATCTTTTATTCGACCGAACCTTTCAATAAAACAGTGAAAATCTATACATAAGTAGTGTTTGTATAATAAGAAGATCAATGTTTGCTCTCTTTCTCTGTTGAACTGCTTATGCCATACTCTATGTGCTGATAGGACGGACGGACAGCATTACATTATGCGAGTGCTTTAGACGACGACCGAAACTTCTACAATATGCTCGTCAAAGCCGGTGCTTCGCCTTTATTACCTGATTTTGTAAGTGTCTCATACTTTCATTCAATACGACTCCATTCGTACACTTCTTTGCATTTTTTCCCCTATTTTGTCAACAAAGTAAGCAGAGATGTGCAAGTAGGTTGGGGGTAGCGCTCATATACCATGTATAGTTTTAGGCACTTTGAAAATAAAAAGATTGAATGCAAACAATTGTATCTCTTCTGACTTAAACCTTAAAAATCGGGAATATTTTCTCGGACTATAAAATAATTGAGCTTGACCGTCAGTTCATAAAACAAAACTGTTTCTGGTTAAAATGACTTTAAACAAAACTGTCATTTTAATCAGAAACAGTTAATGCAAAATTACCTAGCCTAATGTTTTTTTGGTCTGAAATATTTGATTGATAATTGTTTGGCTAATTAGAGTAACATTTTTAGGAATTTCCAAATAGTCTTATATAATATTTGATAAACTCTACAGTATTCCAGTAGACGGAAGCCTTGCACATCTCGACTAATAGAGGGAAAATAAATTGGAACCCATTTTTGCAAATCTGAGCTCATTTATTATAATAGACTACTCTGTATATATGATTCTTACACCGGTATTGTGCTCCCTGTGCTATAGAAAGGCAAAAATGCAGATTTCTATTTGCGATTTCCGGATCAAATCAATTTGCAACAAATCATGAAAAGATCGCAACGGCTTAATGCCAACTATGCTATCAATACAGCCAATCGTATTAAGTCTAAGTCTCCGTCAAGACGTAAGTGCTATTCATCACTCATAATACAGAATAAGCCAATAGAAGGAGAGAATTGTAATGTAATTCAGGCAAAAAAACATATTAACTCTTATATCGGTATCGAAAACAATACAACAATACATACGATAAATAATAATTTCATCTGAATATGAATTTACAAGCAATCAATCAAAACAAAGATTTCTCTAATCTCTACTCAATTGTGACTTTACTTAGTCTTATATCCTATGGAAAGACCAAAATTTCTGCTAATTCATAAAAAGTAAAAATGTTCAAGGGGATTGAGCCAAAGTACCTTCTTATATATTTGAGCTTGCACATCCTTTAATGAATACAATTTAAGGGTTAAAAATATATATTCAATAAAAAGAAATATTAGATATAAACCAATAGTTTAGATGAAATTTTCACATAAATTGGTTCATTATTTTTCATGCATTCAATACAAACACAAATCCAAAATGAAAGACAAATTCAAAAAAAATCAGAAAAAAAGAAAATAAATAAAAAATATTTGAATTAAAAGGAAAAGAGAGAAGTCTTTCGCCGTCTTATAGAATAAAGAGAGCGTCGGATCTGAACGGTTTGAGTGGCGGCAAAGTGAGTGCCGATGGACAGAGTGAGGAGGGATTGTCGGATAGAGGAGACTCATCCAGCAATGATGGCAGTCATGTGTCATCAAATCAAGGATTGAATTACTATAGGAAAGGCGTAATGCCATCGCCAACTGTTCCGCGTAAGTGAATGCTTACAAAAAAGATTTTTCTGCTTTATATTCAGATTTTATAAAGCATTAGAACAGTATGTGTGCCACAGAAGTAGGGGAATCGGATGACAAAAATCTATAATATTCTAGCATTCAATACAATTTCAATACAAATATATAGCTTTGCGGCCATTCATGTGTGAAAACTCTACTCTTTGGCTCTTTTGCTCCAGAGATGCAGAATAAGGGCTTTTGTTGAATAAATATGATGTGGGTGTCGAGGGTATGGATGAATTTGAGCCGCGTATTGTTAGGTACAGTTGGATAAGAAAACTCATACTTTCCACAGAATAATTCAACGCAAAAGAATATTCTGGACCTTTAGTACTACTACTAAATTCTTTGTGAATATTCAAAATATTATTCAGTTTTTTGATAAGAATTGCGAAAATCTGTTCAAATCTTAATAAGAATTTTCAAATATAATAACATTTTTATATTAACAATACGTGTGCTCTGAGTATAGGAATAGACGTGTCTTCAGCCAACCTGAAGCGATGGATTCAAGAGAATAATCTGGAAATGCTTGAGGGAGTGGTACTGGAAGGACATGGATCAAGATTGAAGGAGAAGGCAGAATATTTCACTGACGACGAGAGCGTTGATTCCAAGCTCTATATCACTGAAACGGTTCCCAAAATTATGAACAAAATCCGTGTAATACATGCGGCCGTCTCTTGCGGTGACCTCCTTGGCCTCCAGGACAATCTGGACAAAAACGATTATGTGCTGTCCAAGGACCATTTAGGAATGGCACCGTTGCACAAGGCAACTATTATGGGTCACATAGATGTTGTTGAGTATATTTTGGACAGATTTCCGGAAACAGTGAACTGTAAGGACAAAGAGGGCAGAACTGCTTTACATTATTCTGCGGCAACGACTAATAGGAATGGCTCTAAAATATACAGAATGCTTATCAGAGCCGGTGCTGATCCCAGAATTAGGGATTCTGTGAGTAGTAATGAAATTATTATACTTTTAAATCAATTCAAAGTCTTATATTTCATACAAATCGAGTTTAAAACCAAATATAGTTTTTTGAGTATTTTAAGTAAAAGTAAAAAATTTTTCGTTATAAGGATTTTGGGTCTTATATACAAATTTTTTACTTTATTTCACTTCTTTAATGTGATTTTCAAACTTATTTCACATTCAATATATGCGGAAAATTGATTTTTTTCTCAATCCTTGTCTATAATTATTTAAATTTGCAAAACATTAACATTTGAGTAGAAAAAGGCTAAAAAATATTATACATTCAGTTATTATTTCTTTGAATAGACATTAAGATTACGTTTTTTATCCGTATTTTTCTCCTCGAAATATAAGCATTTATTTCATTCTTATGTATGAATCGAAAACAGAATATTATATTTTTTTGCAAATTTTTCTTATTTTTTTCTACGAAAGTAAAACAAAAGTTAATATTTTTCTTGTGAACATTAAAGTTGTTTTCGATATATTATATTCTCCGCTAAATTGCTTTGCATTCAGAGAAATCATTCATTCATTATCTCAAAGAAAAATATTATTTTTCTCTAACGTTAATCAAAATCTCTTTTCTATACATTTTCTCTTCTGATTCACAAATATTTTCATTTAAAATATTATTCTTACTATCCGTTTGCGCTCTCTGTACTTCCCTATCCATATATCAATAGCACAAGTATTCTTGTTATGCACAGAACATATTTAGCAGATGTTAATCAAATTTAAGTCTCTATACAATTAATCTTAACATAAGAATTATTGATTGTGTCATAAATTCAAGTACTTATGTCTATGTAATAGAAAACTAGCTTTCATTGGATTAATTGAAATTGATTTTTAAAAATTGCTTCAAGTCTAATAGAAAAAACTTATCAGGGCAGTTTTATGATAGTCTAAGACAGATCATTTATTAAAATATAAATATTATCAAAATTTTGAACAAATATTTTAAAAGTTTCCTCAAAACAAAACTTATTAATTCAATTAGCTTTATATCGAAAATTTTGCCAGATAATTCAATACGTGCTTGTTCATTTTTATTATAAACAAAGCCATGTTCCCTACAATATACAGTATATATAACCTTGTTAATTCAAGGTTGAGCTCTTGTAGATTTGTATGTCAAGAGTTTAAACTCTAGTTTGACTGATCTGGCAAGACTTACCAGGCTTAATTGGGAAAAAATCTCTAATTGCTCTATCAATCGGTTGTCTAATTCAGACCCAATCAATAGAAAGCCAAATAACACAACGAAAAGAGCTATTAATCTCTCCCTAAACCACATATTAGTGACTGTGTATTGCAGTTGAAGACTATCTATTCCTATACGCAATCAGATTAGATGAGACACAAAAAAAAATACTTTCATTTTATATAGACTTAACTATAGTTAACATTAACTCAAATTCACTCAATTAAACATCTCTTAAATTAGTGATCATTTGTTACCAGCATTTGTAGTCAACAAATGACTCACAAATATTTGCAGACTATGTGTTGCGAAATGAAATATTGTTTTATTGCAATCCTTTTCCTTTAAATCTATAGATTAAATATTTATGAGTCAATTACAGTGTATATGAATGCCTCGACAATATCGGCAAACGATTTCTTCATCTCTGTTCAACTTTAGACTACACTGTTGTCTCATTTCGAGTCAGCATTTTATTTGCTTCACTTAATCTTATTTAAGACTAGAGAACAACTCAACCCGTATTGTGCTGTTGTTGTTGTCTATCGATGAAAGTGATGTCACATTTGCCGATATAATAGACATTTATATGAATAGAATATTCTCTATGTATGGGATGTAACGAGACTTTTGTTGTAAATATGATACACAAGTATTCATTTCGATTTTGTTTGACTCAATCGATTGATTTTTTTTTCTCTCAAAATCTTATTGTAGTTTATGTGTAGTCTATTCTGTGTACGAAAATTGGATTATTTTATATCAATATAAGCCTTGAATATTCGATTACTGTATGACTCGGGTACTTTTATAAGAAACTATAGTTGAATTTCAGTTTATACAATCCAATTAGCCAGATGAGGTTTGGAGGGATGTATTATCTGTGTAAATGTTTCCAATCCTATTGTTTTGATAATGTGTCCGGGTCAGGCAAAGGACGGTTATCTCAATTTGTGATACAAAACATTATATTTCAAAATCAATTCTTATTTTTTAGTTTATTTAAAATTTTATTAGTTTTTGCATAATTTCTCCAAAGGTTTGTTCAAATTTCAGAGTTTTAAACTTGCTAAGAATTAACCAAGTTAAAGTTAGACTATTCTAGATAACATTATAAAAAATCGTATAACAAAAATTAATTAAAATTTTTTCTCACAAAAAAATAATAGCAAATGAAGAGTTCGGAGAAGTACTTGAAGTTTGTTATTGTTAAGTGATTTATGTTTATGTCATTACTTCTATTGGAGTGTCTTTGATGTGAAATAATATAGTTTTTATAAGAATTTAATTATACAATATTAACTTGAACAAAAAAAAACGATTATTTTCCAGATAGAGTCATAATCTACTAAATAATAATAATTTTCTATTCACTTCCACTGTATTATTAAAAACTAATTTCAATATCGATTTTCACAATTATTATTCTGACATATATTCCAAACTATGATTACGTGAAGAATTCAAACCTAAATTCAGATCAAATGGTTTACATATTTTAAAAATATTAAACTATTTCTCTCTAAAGCTTGAACTCAATAAATACATTGATATAATTGAAATTTTTATGGCTATTGGTAAACCAGTGATGACCAAGCTATACTAGCGTGTTGCGACCAGACTCAATTTATTTTGATAATCAATATTAGGTGGAAATTGATCACAAAACTATGATAGAGTAATAATCTGACCCTGATAACGAAATTGGATATGAGTACATGAATAACAGAGATGCTGAAGGGGGGGGTCTAGCCAAAATACCCCCCCCTAGG